>CM055107.1:35108511-35233863 GCA_029204225.1 Diphasiastrum complanatum | reverse complement strand
ATAGCACTTAGTAAGCTTGATGTGGGCATCAATTATGCCTTCGAGTTTCACGGTAAATTTGTACTAGCATGCTCGATCTGATAGTTATCAACAAGTACTTTGTTTTCCTATGCAATGGCATCGATCAATGTTGATATGACAAAAAATATGCATTAACCAATCGTTGTGGCATGTTCTTGCCTTTCATCTTTCATCTTGGAGGTAATAGCACAAGGAAGTTTTTTTAGGTTTAAGTATTGTCTTTGGCTTTTCTGATGTAAGCATTGTCTAAAGTAACTTTTGTATAGTGTTTATTTTGGCATTTCTAAGTTGGTGTTCATGTTTTTTATGGTTATGTCTATGTTGCTCCAATATTAGCTCTTGATCTCCCTTTCCTTTTTGTTAGTACAAATACTAATAAAAAAGAGAACTTTTCCTTCTAGTTTGCAAATTTTTATTTTCCTTCTTGTGTTTTCCTTCATTCCCCTCTGTATCATAGTGTTCATGCTCCCTATACTTGACACTCGCATGCAGAATCAAAATTGAGGCCCTCATGTTCCATGTTGCTGGACCCTGGTTACTCGACAATGTGCTCATCACACATGATTTTCTGTGTGATTTTCTTAAAATAAATCTACATAAGATAATGCATAAAAGAGAGCATGGCTAGCAAAATTGTATGTGTATCAATATCTAATTAGGATCTCAAAAAAATCAAACCTGAACATCATGTGGATTCTCCTTCAAAGGAACATCACTTATAGACATTGAGGTGCTAGTTGAGAGCCAAATTCTTCTCTTTATACTATGAGAATTGCCCCTTTCTATTTGTACCCTATAGAAAGTGATGGCCATGATAGCATGTCCATGCAAATTAAGAAATCAAGACAAAATGATTAAGACATAGACCCAATATACTAGTACAATAGGGTACTATTATAAGCCCTATTTTACCTATCCAAAATTCTCTCATGGTTCGAAAAAATTGTCAATTTCCAAAGCCATGAAGTCTTGAGCTATCATGGTCATTGCAAGAGCTCCATGTTTGGCCTTTGAAATGAAGTTGGTGAAAGCCAATTGATATTGTGGTCATTGTTTGGGCCTTGAAACAAAGCATACTAAGCGGAACAAACCCAATGAGAGCTTTACATAGCCTTGTCAAGAGATCATATTTCCTATTGGATCTCACATTGACATCTACCCTAGGTTCATTGGGACACCATTCGCAAACTTAAAATTTTGAACACTTTGTTATGTATTCGAAGGTTGCATTACAAGAACAATAGTTCAATATTCTCCTTAGAGCTATGTAGGAACTCCACCAAATTTTGACCATATTATGTAGTCAAATGTGCTCCAAATTCATAAAAGAATTATTTCTAAGTGATATTTTGGAGAAAAGCACAAATTGGGGGAACCAATGCAAATTGTTGAGTTTGCACAATGGTTTATGATGTGGTTTGGGGTATTTTAGTCTAGCTAGCTAGTTCTATTGTATTTGTGTCATGCACAATTTGGCTAGCCAACATAATTACACATGTTTGTTGATTGATTTGATTCTTTTTTCTTTTGATAAAGACTAGTATATTTCATTAAAATTTACAGTACATAAAGGAAAGGCTATACAAGTCAAACTATTAACTCTCCCCGAAGGGGTGAAACTGGAAATGAAAGCTACAATGAAGTGGACCCTATGTGTTGAAGTACAAACTTTGGACCATAAATGAGCCTACAAAAGACTCCAAGAGTGAGTGATTGATTAATATATAGTACCTATTGCAAAAGTAGACTCAATTACTTGATCTAGATTGACAATTTAGATCCATACAATCAAGAGCAATCAAAAGAATGATCAAATCAAGCAAAACCCGACTCCACACGTGTGTGGTATGGCCTGCTAGTTGAGAATGATTCTAATGAAGTATCGTTTAGATCAACACACAAATGAGGGAAAAACTTGAGATAGTCAAAAAGCTCTCAAATCTTGAACTTGCATCAATGGAATGATAGATCGAAAGTGATTAGGGATCTTTTCCCTCGGCTGGTGGTGAAAATCTAGCATGTTTTCAAGTGTCTAATTGACATTTGGTTGACCTAAAATATGTCAATCTTACCTTACCTTTAGGTTTGCCAACTTGGTGGTTAGGTTAATCATCTACCTCCTTGATTTGAGGAGTTTAGTCCTATAATTTAGGAACTTGATCCAAACAACCTAATTAATCCCTATGGATCATGACCTAACCTATCTAGACTTATCTACACATGGGCAAATTGGTTTCACACTTGTGATTTACAATGTACATAAAAAATTTACATACAAACCAAGCTAGAATTTGTCGTTTTTTACACTCCTCAAATCTAGCTTGGGAAACTATGGTACATTTGTCAATTACTCCAAGTAATTATCTTAGCTTAATGAAAGAATCCTTAGGCAAGGATTAAGTTAGCAAATCAGCTAAGCAATCATATGATGGCACATGATGGAGTTTGATCTCTTCAGCTTGCACCTTCTATAGACCTCACAAAATGATGAGCAATCTCGATATGCTTGCTCCTTGCATGGAATGTAGGATTCCTATCAAGCAATTGGGTTGATTGTTTGTCACCCTCAGATTCAACTGATGATAATGAGATATTATCTTGCTTTTTGAAAAGCCATGATACTACTCCATCACAAAGTAATGTAGCAAATGCACTTGTATACTGTCAATCCACTTTGTCACTGACAAAATCCGAGTCCCGAGTAGGCTCTTAAGCCAAGATTAGTCCCTTTGTAGAGTATGCTAAAGTTCCTAGTTGATGTACCTCAGGAGCCTTTTGGCCATTTTCCAATGTGACACAAGAGGGACTTTACATATATTGGCTTAATTTACCAACATTATAACTAAGATCAGGTTTAGTTATAGTTAAGTAGATCAAGGAGACTATAAGCCTTCTATAGAGAGTGATGTCCTCAAAGGATGCTTTATCATCTCTTATAGATACTTTTACACTTTGCTCCATTGGTGTTTCAATGCCTTTTACCATTTTTCATTCCAACCTATCGAGGATGGATGTAGCATATTTAGATTGACATATGAAGCTAAAATCCTCTTATAACTTCTATTCCTAGAATGAAGTGCCATTGGCCAAGATCAACCATCCTAAACTCTTTAGATAAAGAAATCTTGACAACTCTTATTCCATCTAGATCATTTTCACTTAAGATTACGTCATTTACATACAAAACAAGTACAATGATCTTTCCATCATTAAACCTCATGTATAATGAAAGATCATATGAGCTCAATACAAATACCAAGCTCTAGATGCTTGCTTGAGTCCATAAGTCTCCTCTTCAAAACATATGTTCTACTCAAGTCCTTTCTTGGTGAAGCCCTCAAGTTGCCTCATGTAGATTTCTTCCTCCAAGTAGCCATTGAGGAAGGCATTTGTAACATCGAGTTGGAAGAGCATCCAATTGAAGTAGTAGCAAGACTAATGATCAACCTTATTGTATCTAGCTTAGCGATAGGAGCAAAAAGTTTCATCATAGTCAATGTCTTTAGTTTGAAAAATTTCTTTTGCTACAAGCCTTGCTTTATACTTACTTATTGATCCATCTTGGTTTATACTTCAATCTATACACCCATTTGCAATCAAGTGGCTTCTTCCCTTGAGGAAGGTCAAGAAGTTCCCAACTTGAACATACTCCACTAGCATGGCATGGATGGTAATGATGTACAATAAGTCTTCTATGACAGATAAGGCCCCTATAAGAGCCAAATTCTTCACAGAGTATGATGCTAATTTATGGCGTGGTGTATGTATCTATATCCTTTGAGGTTTTGGGAAACTATGGCAATTGAATCTTTTTACCTATGGGTATCACACCATAATGGTCCAGCAAAAGATGTTCCTTATCGTCAACCAACTCTAGAAAGTGTGTCTCTCATACTAACGAGTTATTGGATGTGGTCCCTAGGTGATAAGGGCATACAATATGGCCATGCTCTAACAATGGTCTATGTAGGGTCTAATGATATCTTCTTTGAGCTGGACATGGCACAGCTACAGGACTTTTCTTCTGAATTTATGTTTCTCTTGAAATTCAATCGTAACTCATCAATAGGTCAAACGTGAACATTCTAAGGTGATCTTTGAGCTTTTAAAACATTCTATTCCCTCCAAAGTATGCTCTTTTTGGGTCTTAGTATGATGGTCCTATCAATATCCTCCAAAACGAGCTGTAAGATGCAAGTTATATTCATCAATATATTTCAGCCTAGGTTTCCCTTGGTTATTGTGTCATATCATATCCTTGTTGGAAGTGCTACTTACCCCGGTTATAAGAATTAGTGCATGTATTAGTCCTTGACTATCCTCCAGTCAAAGACTTGACTATTGGGCATATCTTATATCTGTCGTAAAACGTGGGGACAGGTAGCAGAAGCTTGAGCGTGGTCGTGTAGGAATGAAAACACAACAGTTAGCAGCAAAAATATTCAGGATGAATCATTCATACAAAATTGCGCAAATGAACAATACAGTAGTGAGACGGAAAATTGCACTCTAATTAATATCAAACAATGAGTACAATGCATGAAGTGATCACTTCAGTTTGATTGTTGAGCGTGATTATGCTGGCTACAGAAGAACTTTGATTATTATGTTAAAACAACACTTACATTTCTTGATTTAGCTAGTAGTATATATTTACAAGTGTCTTCAAAAATATCTTACAAGCCTCTAATGCTATTTACGCCAGTCTTTGTATAGAAAAACCCGAAAAACGCGAAGGTGCCCCTTGAACATGTAAATCCTAAAGGTGCCTTTAAAGCGAAGGTAGAGAAAATGCAAAAAACCCGACAATGCCTTTAAATTAGATTTTAGTCACAGTGTCGCATTTTTTCCGAAGGTGCAAAAAATGCGAAAAACCCAACAATGCCTTTAAATTGGATTTTGTCACAGTGTCGCTTTTTTTCCGAAGGTGCGAAAAATGCGAAAAACTTGACAGTGCCTTTAAAATGAATTTTGGCCACAATGTCGCATTTTTTTTTAAGGTGAGAAAAATGCGAAGAAGGTGAAGGTGTCTTAAAATGAGAATCTTTTAAGGGAAAAAATGAAGTTTTGAAAAAATACGAAGGTCCGAAATATGTTGTCGGCCTTCGGCTGTTTTTAGGATGCTCATTACTTGAACAATTTGTTAAGGCTGAGCATAAGAAATCTAACACTCCCCCTTAATGTGGATCCTGAAAAACTTTGATCTTCAAATTTAACATTTCGTTAAATTTGAGATGTTGCTCCTTTGATAGAGCCTTTGTGAAGTAATCGGCTGCCATGTAGTTTGTTCTTCAGAAAACCAATGCTACTTTCTTGCTATGCACTTTCTCTCTAAGGTAATGGTACTTGATTTTGATATGTTTGCTTCAAAAGTGAAATCTCGGATTAAGAGGTAATGCTATTGTGCTTTGATTGTCACAATAGATTGTTGTAGGAAGTGTTTGTGCAAGGTTGAGGTATGCAAGCAGCTGCCTTAGCCAGATCGCCTCTTTGGTTACATTTATGACAGCTATGTATTCGAAATCTGTTGATGATAATGCAACCAAGGTCTGCTTCCGGTTGTTACATGAGATTGGGCATTGGTTGTATAAAAATACAAATCTAGAAGTTGATTTTCTGGTATCGATATGCTCAATCCGCATCTGTGTAGGCTTCAAGTATATTGGCAATTTGGCTGCCTCCGCATCTGAGAGTTTTCGTTGCTTGGATGTACTTCATGACCTTTGTTGGCACTTTCCAGTGAGTTAAGCCTAGATTTGATAGGAATTGGCTAAGTGTATTGATTGAATATGCAAGTTCCGGTCGCATGCAGATCATTGCGTATATCAGTGAGCCGATGATGGGTGAAACGGGTAGCGCTTCATTTCCTCCTTTTCTGCCTCAGTTTTGAGGAGGCTGTTCCTTTGAAAATTTTAGTCCAAGGTCGAGTGGAAAGTGACTTGGTTTGCAGTTGGCCATACCATACTTTTCTAGCACGTTGTTGAGATATCGTTGCTGACTAATAAAAATCAGTCTGTTGGGTTGATCTCGTTGGATTTGGATTTTGAGACAATAGTGGGCTGGACTCATGTCAGTCATCTTCTATTCTTGGGCCAGCATGCATTTCATATCCTTCATCAGATTCAAATCATTACTGAATAGTAGTGTATCATCTACATAGAGAGTGATGATGATGAACTAATCTGATACAGACTTGAAGTAGACATTTGAGTCTGCTGAGTTTGGAATAAAACCATTCTCTATCAGAAATGCGTTGATCTTCTAGAACTAGGCTCTGGGTGATTTTTCAGCCCGTAGAAAGCCTTGTGGATTCTGCATACAGGGTGCTTTTAATTGCCCTTGAGTTCATATCCCTCTGGCTGCGACATATAGATTTCCTCTTCGATGGTTCCATTGAGAAAAGTTGTTTGGACATCTGGTGGACTTCAAGGTCTGCTGCAGCTGCAAAGGAGAGGAGTAGACGGATCGAAGCATGTTTGACAACTGGATTGAAGGTTTCAGAATAGTTCAGATATGGAATCTGGGAAAAGTCTTTGGCCACTAGCCTAGCCTTGTAATGATTTAGCCTTCCTTCAGCGTTGTACTTCACCTTGAATATCCATTTGCATGGAATTAGGTCTCGGTCCTTTGGCAGTTCAGTGACTGTCCATGTTTGATTCTCTTTTAGATAATCGAATTCGGTGTCCATCGCTGCTTTTCACTGGTCAGCATCAGGAGTAGACATTGCCTCAAAAATAGTGGTTGGTTCCTGCACAAAGTAATAGATAGGCAATTGTTGTAATAGCTTCTGCCCAGAATTTTTTTGGAAGAGAGGCATGGGCCAGCATGCTCTTGGCACTTTCGATGAGTGTTCAATTCTTCCATTCAGCTACACCATTGGACTGAGGTGAGTAGCTGGTTGTAAACTGTTGATGTATCTCATTGGCCTTGCAGAACTCCTTGAATTCTGTGGAGATATACTCTCCCTCTCCATTTGTGCGTAGAGACTTGATCCTCCTCTACGTCTGGTTTTCTATAGACACCTTGAACTACTTGAAGAACTTAAATGCTTCAATTTGTTTTTCATAAAGTAGGTAGCAGTCCTTCGAGAGAAGTTGTCGATGAAAGTTAGGAGATAGAGAGCTCTTCCTGTCGAAGTAGTCTACATCGGCACACAAGCATCAAGGAGACGAGGTTAGTTATCCTAGCCTCAACCCTAGATCCAAACACACAAGCATCAAGGAGACGAGGTTAGTTGTCACGCGGAGGTTCATTCCCATGAGAGCGATAGCATCATTCATAATCCAGCATGTGCACACTAACACTAAGATCCATTAACACTAAGAATTCACACTAGATCCATTAACCCTACATCCACAATGATAGAAACTTACCCTTCTTTCTCCTCTCTCACAAAAAGCATAAAAAACATTCCCAATAAATATCGAATCCAACAATTAGCACATACAAAGAAAGCATGAGAGATGGAGGAAGAGAGATAGAGAGCAAGGACATTCTTGAATTATTCCATAAGAGGGCCAACCTGCTTGTATTGAAATGCTTCTTGGTTTCCAAGGGGAGGCTCGAACTTGAGACCAAAGAAACTTTGGATGTCAAGCTAACCAATTGAGCCAACTCCCTTGGCCATTAAAGATGTACAATGATTGTATTAAAATGAAGAGACAACATGTACAATGATTCGAAACTACCACTTATATAGTGAATTGGATGGTCTTGGCCTCAATTCCTATTGGCTACTTATTACCTCCCTAATATTCGAACTTGAGTTTTAGACCCTACGATATTAGGCCTAAAGTCCTTTTATTAACTTTCTAATTAATCAAACCTCTATGTGATTACTAGGTTGGACTTACACATGCAGGGTGCCAAATCCCTCCCAATTATTAATTAGGGTTAGGGTTGCTTTGGGATCTGCAAACTATTAAACTATGCTGAAGTGTCACATTTCGGGAAAATGCATAAAAAGCCGACTTTGTCGCATTTCAAAAAAATGCAAAAAAGCCGACACTGTTAAAAACATAGTTCATTTCTACAGACTATTGCGACACTTGGTGTATTTCTGCAGACTGTTGAAAAAGTAATGTATTTTTGCAGACTTGTTCTAAATGCTTGTTCTTGGAAGTCCTTGAAGATGGCCAAGTCTTCAATGACTTCAAATTGTTGAACTTAACATCTAAACTTGAAATTATGATAGGATTGGTCACCCTTTGCTGGAGATCAGCCAGAAGCCCGTTGTAGACGTTCTCCAAATAGTTTGGCTTTCTAAGTTGTGGGTCCTACAGGTATCAGATGAGCAGACGCAGAACCAAAATTGGTTTCACCTGACGTGTGTGAGCCCTATAGCTAAATGAACTTGAACTAGTTTCATGATGCACAATATGCACACTTTACATCATATTGTACGACCAAGCTGAAAAAGGTGCACAAGGCTCCAAATGTCCATCTATGCAAGTGTCATTATGTGGGAGGAGCACATTTTGAGCCACCATTGTCACTACATTGGTGTGGTGAGTTCCCAAAGATCTAATGGTTGGGAGATATGATACTATGTTGGAGGGATGGTGGTATTACACACCCTCATCGTTAGATGGTTGCTGCACCATAACTAATAATAACATTGCAAAATATGCTCATTCCATTGTATGAGCCTTGACCTAAGCGGACTTAGCTTCTACTCTTTTCCAACTCCATTTAATACCATCTCTTATCAAACTCCGTTTACTACTTCATCGACTAGTGAAGAGGACAATAACAAATGAGTGTACTTTTAACTACTTGTAACTATGACTATGATGGAAATTGGGAGCAGGGCCTTCTCAAGTTTCCATCACAAGAGTGGGAGGGGGCTTGGGAGATGGTGAAGAGGCATGGGTTCCATCAGCAAGCCTCCTCCACAGTCAGATAGAGAGGGGCTCATAGTGAAAAATATGTTGCAATGTTAACCTCATATTTCAATGAGCTTTATCCAATAACCACAATGAGCTAGCCAAAAAGAGTAACGTTATGAAAAACAAAATGAAGCCTATAAGATATAAGTCATAACTTATGAATGCACAATTTGGGAACATATGCTCTTTTAAGTGTAGTCTTCATTGTGGCTAAGGGTAGGGCCCCACCCATTCAAGGTGGTCCATGGCTTAGAAATCGGTTGTGGGCCGCCTACATTTTCACCATAGATGAGCATATTCTTCAAATCGGTCATCGGTGCATCAGCCATCTCATGGAAAGGGTAGGTGATATCACCATCTCTTCAAGATGGTATCTAGCCACCCTTATATCTTTGAATCTTTCGGAACCCACCAATGTCACCAATGATGGTGGTGGTCCAAAATACTCTTTCACATCGTTCTCATTCACATATATCATCTTTCCTAAAAAGGCTAAGAGGTTTCAACTTTCCGCCATTAGATTCTACTATTGATATTTCATTGTCACACATAAATGCTACAGGATTAAAAAGTGTGTGGGACATACATATCTAGATTTGTCCATAGGCCCCTAAATGAATCACAAACTTATGCATATTAACAAACTTTTAATGATCCACCTAAATCACTAAAAGTAATTGAAAAATGAGGCCACATTTTTAACGCATGCAGGCATGGCAGAGGTGCAGCCTCAAATCAATCATGGGACAACCCCATCCCATGCATGCCGCATGAAGCATAATCATCATAAGGCTCTGGCACAGCTGACAGTCCTATTATGAACTAACCCGGTTTAACGTTAGAGAAAGTATTAATTTAGAGTGATCAAATCTTAATTAACGATTGTACTAAGGAAAGTTTAGTTTTCTTCACGAGGGGCAAGGCTCAAGCTATGTCGGATGCGGGGGAGGTGGAATCTCGAGGGCGAGGAAAAGGAAGGAAGGGAGGAGAGCCTGGAGGCATGGAGGATGGCAGCAGCTGCAGGAGGGGAGAGTGTTTGTAGGGGACGACACTGAGGACGAGGGAGGGAGGCGAGAAAGCCCAAAAGGAATCCAATGTGAATCACGATCCTAAGCACACCTTGAGATCAGCGCCTCAATTAGGCTGTTGTCGTTGTCAGGTGTCCTCGTATCATGTATGGTTGTATCGTGTATGTGCACTGTGCAGCAGCGGCACTGCGGCAGTAGCAGCAGCCGTTTGAAGCTTGAAGTTGACGTGGTGCATTTAGAGTATAGACTAATTAGTTTAATTTTAGGACTGACAACAGAGGTCAAAAGCACAAGTCAAGTCTCAGACCTGTTCGAGCTGACAGACAGTGTGTTGTTTTGTTGGTCATTGTGACAATAGCTGGTATAGTATGTGAAGTAATGGTGCAATCTGATAAGATTCTTCTGCTTGAGAAGCAAGAGATTAAGCAGCAGCAGCAGCAGGAGGAGGAGGAGGAGGAGGATGCAGATCCTGAATGCAGGAATTCTTAAAGGGGATCCTTGTTATGGCATTACGTTTTAGCTAAATTTTCTTTCTGATAAGGTACGATCTTCTCGCTTTATGACGTCTTTAATCTACCATACTACATAATATCAAGCTCAATCTCAGAAATTTTGTTAAGTGTGCGAGGCGATGGCTGTCAAAAATAGCGAGGACATCGCTCAGTAGTTTTGAACTTTTGCATCTGCGTTGTTTGAATAAGATGGGCCATCAGAGCTATTTAAAACAAAGTGTAGCGGTATTTTCATTGGCATCTACCTGGTTTAGTAGGAAGTTGAAGAAGTAGAGTAAAGGTTTTAAGCTTAAGAATCAGATCTCAAGTACATGATGTATATGAAAGCTCGTGTCGAGATCTTCCTGGCACTTTTAAGTTCCTAACTAAGAGGGGTGCATCTAAGAAAGCGGATCTCTTACAGATTATCGTGGTTCACTCTGTTGCTATGCTAAATATGAATATCTACTCTGGAGTTACAACTTCAGAGTATGATGAAGGATACTGCAACAACTTCTTCGAACCTCGTGACATGTTCACAGCATTACACACCTGCAGATCATACTTCCTGAATCAAAAGTCGTTACTCTTTATAATGACTTTACATGCATCTTTTGTTTTCAAATGAGATCGAAAAAGAGTGGTGAAAAGAGTGCGTTGAATCACAAGGATGAACGAAACAAAACAATGCAACATAATACCAGCTGTCTACTTTTAAGCTGATTTCAAAAGATATCGCAGCATGTAATGTCTTCTACCAGATAGTGGTCTCTTCTTTTCGAATCACAGCTAACTTCTTTTAATAGGTGATTAGAATGTTCGGCTCATGGCTTGAATTTTCAGAGAACCTCCGTCACCTGTCTAGGTTAAGGAATTTCCATCTCCTGATTAGAAGCAGGAAGACTGTAAGTACTTAAAACTAGTGGAGAACTAGTAATCTGCATGTATTCAAGTTTCCCTTTTGATTTTTCTGTACTAAAAAACTAGACCTTTCATATGGTCTTTGATTTGATCGAGATTGTTTGAATAATATGCATTTACGGCAGGTGTCACTGCTTTTGTTGCTTCTACACTCCAAGTTCTTCTATGTACTTCGGTTAACCACCAAAAACTACATAAAAGCCGCAGCAGCCTTTTAACGGTCTTTGTTTGTTTCCAATTGGTTCTTTGTTAAATACGACTTATTTTCTCAGAAAATTTTCCCTGACATTTTCTTTCCACGGTGAAAAACCCATGTTCACAAAATCTACCTGCTTGGTAAACTGAAAAGTCCGCAATCAGAAAATTTACACGATTTCCACAAGCCTGTCAAATGTTTTTGATGCTGGCAAGAATTTGCCCAGATTTTGACAGATTAATTTATGAAAGGGATTGATGCCTAAATGTTTTGTGCATGAGTAGGGAAAATTTTCACTAGAACTTTTGTTTAAAGGAATGGCGTATTTGTAGTTTGATAACGCTATATGGTACAAGATGCCCTGACTTCTTCCTTTTGTGCCAAAAAGCTGTTGAGCTTTTTCTAGAAAGGACATTCTGCCTAGAGACTCTTGGTCTAAAAGCATGTTGTAATCAAGATGTGTTAATCTTTTAGTTGTGTAAGTCTTGCTATTCTGCTGAATCTTATGAGTGGCTGCTGGATGATACAGAAGCTGATAATGACATTGACAGGAGTTCCATCACATCCTTTGGAGAAGCAATAAACTGCCTTGCCCTTAAAGAGCTTGAGAGCTGCAGCCTGGCCTGCTTGAGATGAACTGATGGGTAGCCCACACATTCATCAATCTCTAAAACACCTTGGAGAGTCAATTAACTCTCTTTTGGGATCTAAAATTGACTTAACGGTCACATGGGCCGAATCTGTGAAGCTTATTATTGAAGACTTGTCTGTCAACAGCTACCCCTCCTCTCCTAGCATTACATATGCCAGTGATTACAAAGACGAAGAATTGACCAAATCCACTGAAGGTCTTGAAGGTATGCTCCCGGTAGGATGTTATTAAATCATTCTTTTTCAGTTTGGTATTTTTGTCAAACATTGTGCGCTTGGCTTATACGCTTGATGTCTACATGTATTCATCCTTTCGTGCAAGTTTTGCTGGCATCTCAGAGTTTACCAAAGAATCTACACAGTAGCTGATATATGTTTCAATTATAAGCTCCTACTTATAATTAATTTAGATTCTATTGTGTACATTCGATTTCAGTGCACTACTTATGTCTACCTCATATCAACTCACAATGCCTGCTTAATTGTTTGTGTTTGAATCATTTCAGGTGACCTAGTTGTCTCAAAAGCAGCTCATGCATTATCAACTTTAAATCGTAAATTGGCGCTTAATAAGTATTTGGACTTGAAAGGTAAAGCATCTCCAAATGGCTTTTCATGTTGTCTCTGACTTCAACATCTTGTACCTTTGTTAGGCACTTCTAACGGCGAGCTTATATTGTTTACAGGTGATTATGCAATTACATACTCTTAGTGCATCTAATGTTATGCATAACCCTATCAACATGCTGAATACAACAATGTTGTCACTGCAGGTAATATACGTGTTTTCTGTAGAGTAAGACCGCTTCTTCAAAATGAGCAGCGAGCTCGACTTGGTCCTAAAGTCACTCCTGAAACAGATGAAGTTAAGGTGGAAACAAGTGGTAAATTAAGGAGTTACAAATTCGACCGAGTTTTTCTCCCAGTATGTCTACAAGGTGATTAACTTTCTGGCAGCTGCTTTTTCTAATCTGCTAGAAACATTCATGGTTTTGATTTCTGTGGAGACAACAGAGTCTTAAATTTTTCTTGACTTCTATTACAGATGAGATTTTTGCAGAGGTTGAGCCCATTATAAGATCCGCTTTAGATGGCTACAATGTCTGCATATTTGCATATGGGCAGACTGGAACAGGAAAAACATTCACAATGGTAGTCATTATACCAAAAATTTCAGTGTTGATCTTTGTTGCTATGTTATCTGCAGCATTTGAAAAGGGCAAGTTTGAAAGGAAAGTTGATTGCTTGCAGGAAGGTACCAAAGGTTCTCCAGGAATCGTTCCTCGCACTCTGCAACACCTATTTTATGAGGTGTCCCTTGACAAAAGTATTGATTACACTTTCACGATAAGCATGCTGGAAGTATATAAGGGCTACCTGCAAGACTTGCTTGTGCCAAACCACAATCGGATGACAGATGCTCAGACCAAAAGGTTTGCTGAAGCTTGAAAGGGAGATATTTTTTATAGAGCTTGATTCAATTATCATAATAAGTTCACTGTTTTTAACTGTAAACATGTTAGGATAATATGGAATTTGGCAGGAAAATTGAAAACTCAAAATTGCACTAATTGAAATTTGTGTCCACTACAGACTTACTATACAAATGAGGAGCACAGGTATTGAGGTGGAAAACCTGACTGAGGTTGAGATTACAAATGTTAACCAAGCTTGCAGATTATATTGGAAAGGAAGTCATGCTAGGTCTACTTCCTGGACTACAGCAAATGAAACGTCCAGTAGATCCCACTGGTATGATTGGAACACAGTTTGTGCAGTGCGAATGTTTGTCAGCATACTGCAATCTTTATTATAGTTACATAGAGAAAACGTGCAGCTTATTACTTTTTAGTTTTGGCAAAGTTGGAGTACTCATTATGTTTGGCATATTGGCTTGCAGTCTGTTTCGAATTACCATCTCATCTTGCTACAAGAGGGCGGGGGTCAAATGCCTGAGTAAACTTTGGCTGATAGATTTAGGAGGTAGCGAGCGTTTTTTCAAGACACATGCCAATGGACAAACCTTGGAGGAGGGTAAAGCCCTAAACGTTTCTTTGTCTGCATTGGGTGATGTGATTAGTGCACTGCAGAAAAGGCAGCCACATATACCATACAGGTTGGTGACTGAACAATGAGTTTTTAACTACACAGACATGCAATTATTGTTGCGCTTTCCATTTGTCATGATTGATTTCTATTCTAGCTGACAATTCTAAGCCTTTTCCCAAATTGCAGGAACAGCAAATTAACCCAAATTCTACGAGATTGCATGGGTAAGGACACTGTTCAGCCTATACCAAAAACACATTTGTTTTCTTTCAAGTTTGTAATTAGTCCATGGTTATTGGGAAACTCATTACTGCTCTTTCGTTCTTCCTGGGGAAACATAATTATCCAGCTCTACACTTTTGAAAATATTCTGGACCGAAGTTGATATTCTGGACATACAGGATAATGAAATGCATATCATCAGATGGGAAAAAGTTCTACCATTGGGGCAAAAGTGGGCCAATCATTCTCCCCATAATATTTTTGAGATTTTCTCTCTGCCTTTTGGCTGCTCCTTTTTTTTACCCTCCTACTCGATGCAGTTAAGCCAATTTTTTATTGCAACTATGCTAAAAAGATCATTTAATATTCCCCTTTTCTCTTATATTATATTTCTCATGCTTCACAGGTGGTACTATGATTCGATTGCAATTGTAGAATCTTTTTTGCTTAATTAATCAAAAACTCTATGCACCTAAAGCTTTTCTTGAGCATGATCTAGGTCAGGATGACTCCTACCAATAAGCAACATAAGAAAGTGTTTAATACTCAAAACATGTTGAGTTGAGCTTGTTCTACGCATTACACTTTTCAGGGAAAAACTCAAAGGCATTGATGTTGGTTCATGTCAGTCCAAAAGAAGATGACCTGGGAGAGACCCTTTGTTCCCTTGGTTTTGCATCTAGGGCAAGGGGTATACACCTGGAAAAAGAGCTATCATCGGTAGGTTTATCTTTTTTGAACTCTCTTTGAAGCTATCTGGCTGGTTTATTGAGTGGATGCTATGAGGTGTGCCTACTCTTACTTAATCTGTTAGATGCAGATGGCTAGGCAAGAAAAGGAAGCCATCATGGCAGATGTTCTCAGCAAAATGAAGGTTCACGAAGATGAATGTCAGAGACTTAACATTAAAATTCAAAGACTAGAATCAGCTCTAAAAGAGAAGAGAAAATACTTGGGCTTCCATGAACAAGGTAATAAATTGCATGACAAGGACCACATTCCATTGAAAACTGAGGACGATGGAAGGCCAGTGATCAGTAGCAATGTAGCTGCAGGGCTACATGCATTGCCTAGATTTATGACTCCCACATTCAGCAGTCGATGTAAAAATAGGGTCCCTTTAGACCATCTGGATTCAAACTGGCAGGATACTGGAAAAAGAAGTGGGAGCACACATATGTTTGTCAATTATGTTTCAAGGAAATTCTTAAACAAGGATCTCAAATTTCAAATGGAGAATCTCAGCTCAGCTTCTTTGAGGGCAGTTTTAAAATCCAATCAAAAGATGTTAAAGGCAGAACAGAATGAAGAGAAACAGAAGACAAAGAATGGTAGCTTGACCATCACGAGAAAGACAGTTCCAAATACCACTGAATACAAGTCCAAGGATAGGGAATCTGCTATAAGAAGTGAGAAAAAAGCCGGTAATAAAAACCAGGCAACGATGAAAAATGACCGAGTTGCAGCATTTTCACCAACCACAGTTAACAGAATCAAAGAAAGCCTTCTTCATGGCCTTTCAAGAAACAATGATCAGGTAAGCTCTCCAACCTCGTCGCCTAGATTAAGAAGTGAAAGAAGAGACAAGCACAGTACAGCTGACTCTGATAAAAAAAGCTCGAAGGTCAGGAGAAGGTTGACACTTGAATGTTCTAGGAAGATTTCAGTGGAAAAGCGCTCTCCTTGATACCCTTCATTTATACTGGCATCTCCAGTATTCAGGACAATGACAAAGCTGATTGCTTTATAGCATGCATGATCCACTAAAACGATATAACTGTGCTGAATCCAAGTTGTCAGAGTAAATCTGTGAAGTTGGGCCAGGTTGAATGCTTCCCAACAATCCTTTTACTAATTAGGAAGGATGGATTGGTGGCTGTATTTGCTATGTATGCCTTGCCTACTGGAGTGCTGTCAATATATTCTCATGTTTTCCGTTGTCTTTGCGGTAGGGTGCCACCAGTGTCTCTCCAACCGTTGTGCTATTATTGCCATCACGCTTTTAGAATTTTTTATATTTTCTAACGCTAGCCTGGAAATCAGCATTCTATAACTTGATAGGATCAGCATCAGTAATCACGATAGACAGATCACAGACTCCCTTAGAAAACAAAAACTAGGAATGCACTTTATAGAAGATAAGGTTATTATTTTGGAAAAAGAATTTTGTCCATCATGATTTCAAAACATCAAAGCATTAAATTTATCATCTTAAAATTTTTGAGACAAGTACAAATTCTTGCAATTTTGAGAAAATCTCTGAAGTCTAAAAAATGATAAGTATCTAAATTTTTATAGACAAACATTATTAGGCTCACCACAATGATGGCAAAAACAAGTAGAATGCAATTTTGACACTTATCAAGATAATTACAAAGGCAAAGCTGGAATGACAAGTGCCAAAAGCCTAGAATTGACAACCACAATATTTTCAAAAAATGACCAATAACACAAGACAACCGTAAAGTTGGAAAATTTACAACAAACCACATTATGGAAGGATTTAATGGCACATTAGCCAAAATGTAATCAACTCCATTTAAGATATTTTTTACTATACAATCTAAACACACATTGTTAAATCTATAGAACAAGAAAACTATTTGTAGATCAATTTGGGAGGAATGCCCACCGGTTTCCACTAGAATATAAGAAACATAATAAAAGGAAAAGCAGGGAATCTATCTTACACCTGACATCTAGTTGCCATTGAAAAGAGATTTGAGAATAGTTAGGGAAGGTCAACATTAAGTAGTCTTCTAGAAATCTTACAATGTGATTTTTCTTTTTCATTTCATAAATAGCATCTCATAAAGGTGATGTACGTAAAGGTGTTATCATGACAATGTACAATTGTTTATTTGTTTATTGCACAAGTCATTCAAACATGATAAGGCTACTTTATCTTTAAATGTTGGTGAGGACAATTGGAAGGGCCATCAATTTTGTGTTTATCTTTACGTCATTAAAACACAAGTAATTAATTGCATGGTATGGATTGCATGTCACTTCAAGAATTATGTATGCAAGTGATGTAAAAACTTATTATGTTAGGGCACAAGTTTCAACATATATTGTTGCAATGAAATGCTATGCTTTAAACCTTACAAACAATTCTACATTTTACTCGATATGTCTTGAACAAAGCTAACACGTGTCACAATGCATAAACAGTTTAAAAGAGACTTTCCACTCGGAAAATGAAGATGCTAGCAATATATAATAATGACCAACTTTCTATAATAAAAGGAAGGATATGGCTTACCATGTGTCACACTGCATAAATAGTTCAAGAGAGATTTTCCACTTGGAAAATGAATAGTGACCAACTTTCTAGATCCTTCCTTTTCGATTTGTTGTCCATAAATTCAAGATCTATTGTTTGAGACATCAATGCTTCTCCATTTTAGTAGTGAAAGGCCAAACTTCCAAATGCTTAAGAAGTTTGTCTTTCAAAATGATATACCTAGAGTCGAAGAATTTTAGAATTTTGAAATCCTTAGGGACAATTAATTTCTACTTCATTTTGGAACTAGCAGTGATTCTACTTTGCTTCTGATGGCCTCTCCCTTCTACATTTTGAAAACCTTCATTTCAACACTCAAACTCTCTAAAGACTTCTCTAAGTATGATGCTAAGTCTATCCACACTCTTGCAAAAGTTTTGCTACCTCATGTCCCTTCCAGATTTAAATGCCAGCTAATTCATTTTCTATCCAACTTGGGGCAAGTATTGAACATGTCAATTGATTTAGAATCACCTTTGCCCTATGGCCTAAAGTAGCAAGTGAAGCACTAGTATCAATTCTTTTACTCTTCTCTTTCACAAGCTTCTTCTTACAATCCTTGATAAAGTGCCCATACTTCTTGCAATAATGACACTTCCCTTTTTTCTTTTGAGTGTAGGAGAGTTGATGTTCCCTAAGAGAGATACTCAAAGATGAAACAAACGGAAGATAAGAGTTTCAAGGTAATGAGTTGAGAGTAATGGAAACAAATTGAGCATCCTCAAGAAGCTTCTCACAAAGATCCTTGATCTTCGTCAAGTGATTGGTCACTTGATTCCCTTCTTGCATCTTCAACAAAGAAAGTTGATTTCTGAGATACACTACTCTTGCTGGATTTTTGACTCTATACATAGTATAAAGTGTATTCCACGCACTTTTAGATGTTTTACAAAACCTAATATGAGCTAAGATAGATCTTTTCACAACAAGAGCAACTATAGAATGTGCTTGTGCATCCCTTCTATCCCACTTCTTTTGTTCTTCCGAAAATGTAAAAGATGATGTTGATAATGATGATCCACGAGGTGTAGAAGGTGCCAAAGAAGGAGGCCTTTCCTCATCACCATTGACCAAATCCCATAGCCCTTTCGCTATGAGAAGATTTTTCATCATGTAACTCCATAAGGAGTAGTTTGTGCCATCCAACCGATCTTCACTAAACAAAGAACCGATAGCTTCTGATTCTTTAGCCATTACCTTCAACATAATTTCAGCTTGTAGTAGATAGGAAAGAGAGCCTTTCCACAACCAAATCTACTCAAAAATTTGCAGCAAACAATAACCTGAAAATAGGAGCACCAGATGCCTTCCAATCTGCAACCAAAGTGCCCAAAAGATAATGGATAGATGGCTGTTTTTTTACACAAAAAAACTAGCTTCTTGAAAATTAGGTTAGCTTCGAATGAGGCCTACATCGAAACCCAATTAGGAAGCCAAATAGTGTGATCAAACACACACTTCAATAGGGCTGTTGAAAGCGCCCTATTGCTTGCTGAAAATGTGCAATTTTCCAGCCACAAATTTGCCCTAACCCACAATAGGGTATGCTGAATATTGGGCGCCCTCCTTCACAATTGCAAACCTGAAAAAAATAGCAAGGTGAAAAGGCTCCAAAACTCCAAATCAGAAGCAGATTTTTGGGCGCCGCTTTTTGGCTGGCTTCTTTTCTTTCTTTTTGTGAGGTTTTTGGTTTGCTCTAGTGCCTATGAGACTTGTCTTCACCCTTGGTTTAATGTGATGTAGCTCAAGGTTGACACATGCAACCATGCAAGTGTTTATTTGCATGCAAGTGCTTGCATTGATGTGTCATAACTGATCTTGGCAATACGTTCTCAGCTTGCCTACATCTTTGCTTGGGTGGAGAATAATCACCGATACTTATTTATTTTTTTGCAAGACAGTTTATGATGTTTTATGGCTGATTATAGAACAAATTACTACAATATTTTAATATATTTGCATTTTAGATGAATATAATGTTGAGTGATATAGAGATTTTGTATGCTGTTAGAACCACTGGGACATGAGAGAGCAACCACTTTTGTGTCAACAAATGTTGGTTTTGAAGACAAAACAACAACCTGTTTTTGTCTTGTTTCGAACTATGATAAGATGCAAATTGGGCGTGTGATGAATTTATGTCAACAATATTGTAGGAGAGCCATAAATGTGTGGATGGGTACATGGGAACATTAACTTAGTCATCATTTCAAAAAACCTCCTTTCCTCGAGCATATGTGTATATGCTTTGATGCCAAAATTGCAAGCTCTTCGGCCTTTCAAAGGGTTGTATCCTTGATAATGAAAGTTTCTTGTAATTTACTAAGTGGTCTGTTATACAGGCCTGTCTTGCCCTATGCTTTTCAAATGCCTTGTTTCTTAGCCCTTTTCTCTAGTTTTAAGTTATCATTTTTTGTCATTATATGTTTCACTAAATGCTCTCTCATTGTTAACAAAGAACAATCTTTATAGAGACCTTTACTAGTGGCTTGGGTAGTTGAATGCCATCAAGACTTCAACTTTGAAAATGATCCAAGCAACTAGTAAAGACAATAGAAAGACCTCCCTTGCATAAAAGTTGGCCAAATGTTTTACTTATTGTGCTGTAGAATTTTTTATTCATTGTTCTAGAGACAAATTTACTTACTGGATTGATAAGACTTTTAAGCCATAAAATTCACGTAAAGTTTCTCATTATACACTTCTACAGTTTACAGGGCAATGAAGAATGGATTTCAGTTTCAAAAAATTTAGTACAAGGAAAAACTAAGCATGTATGGCTAGCCAGCTCTAGTTTACTTGATAGTAATTGTGTGAACTTGGAAGTCTTAAGAATAGGTTCAGGGGAGTGGGAGTCGTATGATGGAAGCATTGAAGTATGCTAAGTACTGTCATTGAGTCTTGAGGTAAGCAATCCTACCTTGAGTGAGCTATTCTGACTGCCGATAGTTCGTCATACAGCTTTATCATGAGGACTTAAGAGCAGTTAACATACCAAATAATCAAAAAGAGTGCATCCTTCTCTATCAGATGTCTTAAGTGCTCATTGATATTGGAAGAGCCTACATTTCAGCTATGGCGATTTAATTTACCTGTTATAAAAATAATATAAATCCAATAAGCTGAAAAGTTGAACAAAAATAGCAAAAATTCTCCCCATGAGCATCTAACAACAAGATTCTGATCTCATCACAAATTGGAAAACTTTAATGTTCCTCAGCATTACATCACTCTCACGGGTCTTACAAATTGAAATTCAGTGTAGTTTTGAAAGAAGGAATAGACAACCAGATGTAAATAATATAGAGGTAGAAAGGAAAAGGAGGTCTAAGCCTGTGCTGATTGGAACCTTTTTGCTCTTTTCAAACATTCCAATTAAGAGAATCATTACAATAGCATGCCCAAGTGTCGTTTTCAATTCAGCCAGGGACTCTACCTTCAGCCATTTTGGACGCTCCTGCAACCAGCAATGACGAGTACGGTTGTTTGGAAATGGCAACACAATTTCAAAAGTCCAGATTTGAGCAAGGATAAGTTTGTTTTCACTACCTTGTCAATGATAAAGATGCTACATTTGAACCTTTTTAATAAGGATATACAAGCAATATTGCTTGATTCTGATTTTCGATAGTGCAAAACTAACCAAGAAACTTCAATTAGCATGAAGGCTTGATGAACTAAATCACTATAATAAACGATCTCTTGTGATATGCTAACCAAGGTTCAGAAAATGATCTATCACTGCTTGGGCACAACTGCTTCAAAAATCAAACTGCCGACTGCAGCTTAATAAAGCAACTGGAGGGAAGTTATGATGATATTGACCTCTGAAAGAGCTGAAAAAGAACTTATTTAGCAAATGACCTGAAGATCAGCCTTTCTAAACACATTGACAGCCTACAACTTATCAGGCAAGCATAGACATTCTAAAGAACATACAAAATTGTACTATGAAGAGAGAGAAATAATGCATATACCGTAAGTGGAAAAAGTCCGAAGAGGTTAGAAAAGGTCTGTTTTGAAACACCATCACCACCTTCTTGACCAGGTATATTAAGACTGCTCACAAAAAGATCATACAGGCCCATCCCAAGTATGAGCATCACAGTGCCCATAAGATACACATCTGGGACAAGAAAAAGAAGTTGAGCTCAATTATGTCTTTCATAAAACCTCATAGAAAAGTAAATTCACATTTTTCCAAAACTTTGTCTGATAATAATTTTCATAGTTGCTGTCCTGATATATCATTTTTGTCACTTAACTTGATCGACAATCAGATTTCCATCTTTACAGCCATATTATTTTCCAAAAAATCGACCCCATAGAACCAAATACTTTATCATAGATGACATCCAATATACCCGGATTGAGAAAAAATGAGCATTTTCAGTCCCTGTAGAAAACTTGTGGGCTGGAAAGAACAAAAGAGGAAGCCTAATTTGCTGAATGGAATTATGAATATAAGAAATATATTCTCAGATAGCAGAACCTTGACAGTCATATGATCAAGTCAACACAGTTTGGGTTTAATAATTTTGCTGGAATTCCTACAGTGAAATGATGCGTACATGAATTTTTGTACTTGACGTCAAAATAGCTCAGTTCAAAGATTATCTATTCAAAGGGGGTTGCACTCACGGGAAGATTTGGAAAAAACCAGAGAAAGAATAGCAATCATGGAATCTTCATTGCCCATAAAGTATATGCCAAGCATAAGCACAAGTCATAAGTGTCTACAGTCATAAATTCAGAATTATTCAAAAGGCTCATAGAAGAGCATGGTTGTGGGGAAACTCGTTTCTCCAACTGCACATTTCCCACTGAAGTTTCTCTATGTTGGGAAATGCTTCTAAAGCATGTTATGCAGGAAATCACGTTTCCTCCCATGGGGATTACTAGTCAATTTTTCATCTATTTTTGAGGATCATTTGATCTTCCGCTCCATTTTTAGCTCTCCAAGTGATTCATTGCAGCAATTTTCATAATACCAATTGGAGCAAGGATTTCATCTCTCCATTTCCAGAATCCCATATGTTGCTTCACGTATCCCGTTTTCTAAAGGAGACTGAAAGATTTCTTAAAACGAGAGTCAAATCTCTGAAGTACATAAAAAACTTCATCAGTTACTTCAAATACCACACTGGAACGGCATAAATGCAATCGATTAGAAGTTATAGGCAAGGACTGATTCTGATTGTCTTAGCTATTTGCAGACAGTGTGCCTAAAATTTGACTACTGTCTCTTCATGTTTGTTCTAGGAATGTGTGTGTGTGTGTGTGTGTGTGTGTCTCTGAGAGAGAGAGAGAGAGAGAGAGAGAGAGAGAGAGAGAGAGAGAGAGAGACCAATAGCCTCCACTAGTAATAGAACCACTGCTCCAGAACCAAGGTGCCGCCAAGTGGAAATGAAATAATATTTGAAACACTCAAACACAATTGCAGATCCCTGCAAATAAGAAGAAGCATCCCTCGTGTGAAGCTTTTCATTGAAAGCAGAAAGCCTGTGTTAACAGATATCAGTCAAGTAAGCAGCCTTCTATCATGAAAAAATTATCAAGACGCAGGAGCCATTGATGTTTCCATAAAACCATGAGGAGTAGGGACATAAACAACTCACCACAAAAAACAGGTATAGGAGTACAAGTTTTTGAAAATCATGAACATCCACACCTTATAGCAAAGCGAAACTGCGATGCAGCTTTCCTAAAAATCAGGTTGTCATTAGAAGGTCCAAAGAAAAGCTTACTTTGTTGGAATATAGTGCAGATATGAAAAGACTATTCGCCTGCATCCCTAAAATCTTCAGAACCATATCCAGTATTACAAGCTAGCTAAATGAAAAAGTGTGAATCATCCTGATATCTGGATTTTCAGGTCAAAGAAATGCCGTGCACCTCGACTGTCCTGGAGGACGGATTTGAAGCTTTGAAAATTCACAGCATTTAAAGCATAAAAAAGTTCTATGGATTTAAGTGTGATCTCACAGAATATGCATATAGCTTCTGAGAAACAACTTGGGGGCAGCCATCAGTATGTTTCACCAGCCATAGATTGAAGTAAAAGTCCTCCCAAATCTACACCTCTAAAGGCTAATCAACTAATCACAGCATTTGAAGCGTTGCAGGCAGAGGAGTCCCTTTCCAAGGAACACCTCACGCAAGTGACAAAAGTAGATGACCAACGATATTACTTAACACTATTGAGAGGATCTCAACACATCCTAGACCAATATAAGAATGCAAATCCAACTCTACTCAAATTGAGATAGAGTTGTACCTAAAAAGTTGCTTCCTCTAAATGAATCTCGAGGTTATCCACCGCATAGTCTAGTTGCCCTTATTGAGGTCTTGCCTCCTATAATCTACCAATTCTTGATTCAATGTCAAACCTTAATGGATTGCCTTAACAATTTAAACATGGAAATAATTCATCATATACTAGTATCTAGCACTTCAGACTGAAAACTGAATCACAGGTACAATTTAAAAAACTTCAAATTGTATCCTTTTTCTCAAAGATGGTGACTCCAATAAGAGGGTCACAGTATTTACTCCCCCTTAAGTTCCACTGTCTCTTGTGGAGAGGACATAATGAAACAGTTTATGAGGTCTTTCCATGGAGTGCCATCTTGCCTTTCAGCTTGAAGTACCTTTTGATGATCTTCATCCTATTATTCAAGATCATCCTAACATTATTGATGATGTTCTTGATCTGCTACCAAATATACCAAATTTACCTTCCCATGGTGCTAGCCAGCAGTAATGATACGATAAACCACATCTTATCACTTATAGAAATTTGAGGAAGTTACATTCTTTGTGGCTTCTGATTTAGCTAGGTTCCTATTTCAAGTTGAGGAATTTAGATGTGAAAATTTAAAGTACTAAGTGAATTTCTTTAGCAATAGCACTAGGTCAGAGGACTATGTGAAACCTCTATACCAAACTACTACAGTATTGCATGGGACTAAGTGAATCCTAATTTTGTGCACGGTAACTAAGTGAATCCCAAAGTTGTTATGAATAGATTCACACATATGGCATCACATAAAGCATAGAAAAACTATAATTGATGAATAATGAACAATCTCCTTCAAAGATTATCAAACCCCTACAAACAATGTAGTTGAGTTCCCCCACAAAGAGCCCAAGCATCTCAATAATCAAAAGCTAATGAATGAATCTCTCTACCTCCTATCTATGCTATACTAGAGGACCTAATAGAAGCTTCTGAGCTACCAAATTAGGTTTAGGTTGCCCATTCTTATCTCGACTTAGGGCTCCATAACTATTGAAGGATAGGCCCAACAATGCAACAATGTCTTTAATGCTGCCCTACTAACAAAAACATTTGCCCTTAGAGTGGGCATAGAAGAGATAAACTAACTAACAATATCTGATCCTCAATGTGGGCTATAAAAACTATTATAAATGTTGCAAACCATTAAAGTACAAAAATGCGATGTCAAAGATGCTGCCCCAAAATGTCGATTTGATGACGTCGCACGAATCCCAAGATTATAGACATTGAGTGCATAGTTTTTCACAAAGTATTGAAGCTGAATTAACAACCATTATATGAAATATCTCTTGAAATGATGACATGATCATCATCTGGCCAACGACAGAGAAAAGCATTGTGGAGAACCTCGTAGACGCTGCATGTAATAAGGAAACTCTAGAACCAATGTACGTACCACATCAGCCGAATGGACCCACAAACAAATCAGTATCTTATCGGCGCGCATTTGGACCCCATTTTTATCTTAGGGGGGTTGCAGGGGGGGCAGCAAAAGGCGAGATACAATTGCTCTACAGTTCTCTATCTCTATCCCACTGGAACCATCTGTGATCGTAACGGTTTTGAATTTTTATCCTTCACAAAACCCAACATGGATTAATGCATCTGAACTGGACCATCCTGTACCCGAAACATTCGGCAAACTACACAGTAATAATGCTCTTAATTAGAGCTTTCATTTGATACCCACACAAATCACATAGACCAAGAATGCCAAATAGGAGCAATAGGAATTAAAGGATCTTGTGGAGTACAAAGATCCCAAGGTATCCACAAAGACCATGAACGAAGATCTTCATAATCAAGCAGGGCCCATATGCATCCAAAACTAGCCATGTAGTAGAAACATGAGGTAATGCGGAAAATGCATAACACACAGTAGCTAGCATAGTCTACTCTACAAATCCACCAAAAGAACTACAAAGAAGATCCTGATGATGCAAAACGTGATTGCTCTAACTGGAAATGTTGTACCGAAAGAATACCTACTGTAATACTACTGAGACACCAACATTTAAATTGTCCATGAAGGGAGCATGCATTGTTGAGATGTGAACATCATATCATATGGACTAGAACTTGGCTGGATCAGCGACATCCCAAACCAATCTAATAGGACCAGAGTGCCATCTGAATGGGATAGTAAACAACACTATGGGTACAAGCATACCCAAAACCAATCCAAGAGAACAAGCCTGCCATCTAGAATATACATCATAAAGCATAGGATATACAATGAACCACCCCAAATAGATCCTAAGGTAATGCAAGGGGATTATGATGCCACATGGTAGCCACAACAAATGACTCGGAAAAAACTAACCCAAGCCTCAAGGGAAGCATACTTGTACCAAAACTTCCAGTTCCCACACAGAAGTAGCATGATAAAAATAGCAATAGCTACAGAGTCATCAGAAAAAGGCAGAATCCATAACACCTTAGATCATATGTGAGAGAAGAAGTTGAAAGGGATCTATCAAGCTGCATTAGAATCTGTAACACAACTGAAATACTAGCATGTGCGTGTACCTCTACTACAGAATAGACTAGTGCCTGTGCCAGAGCCGTGCATGTATATGGTCATGAAGGTGATTTGTATAAGACTCATCAACAATAGCTAGAATAGGAGTAAGAACGTGATGTATTTCATATGGTAGCTCACTATGGTCATGTGGCTCAATATAACAAGGTGTGCAATCGATAGATATAGGAGTTCCAACACAAAGTCTTTGACCATCAACTTCTATCATAAATAGATGATAGTGTGCTCACACCATCACCATCCACGAGTAGGTCTTATTTCAAACAAACCCCAAACATTGGTGCCTCTCTAAAAGCCATGCAGAGTTCATAAACGTAGAACTTCGAAGTGAGTCCTAAGAAGTGAATATAGAAACCCCATCTGAACAAAGTCACCTCCGAAATCATTCACGGCACTTCAGGAAATCTAAAACCATTTCCTTCTGTCTTCTATCATCTATGCATGGTAAGATAGATTGCTTGTCATTTGCTTGTCTGTTGTGGGAAAGAAGTTGGTAAGCTACCGCATGAAGTATGTACGGTGTAGTTCAGAATGACAAGCTCGGGAGGCAGGCAAAATCTCCATTGACCAGCCCCTCCGGGGCCCTGTCTCTCACCACGGCCGAAAGTACTATAAGTTAGGTTTGGGGCTGAAAGAGAGCATCAAGGACGCCGTCGGAATCTGGACTTGTTCAGCGGTTTCACATCCACAGAAACCACATAGATCTTCCACAAATTATACAGGCTTTGCTTTATGTGCAGCTAACAAGAAGGATTTTCCGATTGGGAAATGAAGTAAAAGACACATGTTATAACAGTCGAATGAAAACTTAGATGGAGGCCTAAAAAATGATGGGTATTTGAGCAGACGATGCAAGAAAGTTGGCTGGCTTAAGTGTCTTGAGAGAATATTTCCCCCATGGCTCGGGGACATGTAAAACCTCTTCTTATATACAAGCTGTTAAGTATGCTACCAAGCCCATTCTTGCAGTCAAAATTTAATTCAAGCCTCAAGCAGAAGTACGGAACTTGCATTACCTTCAAGAAGCAGATAACTGAGCCAGCCAAAGAGCCAATTACCGCAAATAAAGTAAGAAAACGGAAATCGAATATTGCCTGCAATCATGAAGAATCTCACTTCAAATTACAAAATAAGGCTGTCTAGACTTAACAGACTGCAACTGGCATCTCTATCATAGTCCTTCTCTAACAGAACTGGAAGCATGCCAATGCTAGTCTTATTTTAAGTTTGGATGCACAAATTGGTGGCACTAACCTGCTCGATCCGCGTCTCCCAGTTCTGACTGCTGTTAGGAATGGATATCGTAGATGAAGAATGTTGTTTTTTGTCCAACAAGTCATCCTGTGAAGCTCTGACTATGCTCATAGAATTATAACTGCGATTGTAGCTTTGGTGCCGCTTTATCGTCAAAGGTACCTTCTCATTACTGTTCAGAAAAACGGAGCTAGATAGCATTTTCCCAGAAGGATATCGATCTTTTTGTGCTTGTGCACCAGGACACTGTAAGAACACAGCCTGCCCATGCCGAGATGCTACATTCAAACAGGGCTTCCTCGAAAGTGGAAGAAACGCCTTACGATTGCAAGCTCCTGTAAATGAATAGGAATAGCAAAATGGACGACTGTAAAGAGCTTCCATGAGTATCCAAAACTGTGCGATGCAGCAATTGTGAAGACTATTGCATATAATTTGTGGAGATTTGTGGATGAAAGCAAAGATGTGAATATGAAGTTGCTATCAAAGGGCAGCGATCGTACAAAGGAGAACCGACAAGGATACAATGCAGTTTTTCTCTTGGATCGGGTTAGGGTACGTGGATCCTCATGCGGCAGCTATGAGTATTGTGAGTATTTCTAAGGAACGATAGGTAGCTATGGAATTGTGAAGAATGGCATGGCCATTGTGAACTGCAAGGGGTATCCATGGCATTTATTACTTACTATTGCAAGAAAAGAACTATGGACTAGGTAGCGGCCTTGAGCAGGCATGCTACACAGGGTAGCAAGGTAGTTAGTACCTACCGAGCCGCGGAGGCGGCGGCGGCGAGGTACTCCGAGGCTCCGTAGGTACTGACTACCTTCTACCCGGTAGCGGGCCTGCTCACGCCCGCTACCGATCGTGATTATCATGTCCAAAATTTTTGAAGAGAGAGATGGCTGGAGGAGGAGCAGCAGAGCGATAGGTGGAGGCGGAAGAGAGAGAGGAGGCGGAAGAGAGATGGCTGGAGGCGGGAAGAGAGACAGGGAGTCGAAAGAGAGAGAGAGGGTGCTGGCAGGATTTTGAAGAGAGAGATGGCTGGGGAGGCGGGAGGTGCAAGAGGGAGGGAGGCGTAAGAGGAGGGAATGAGTGAGGCGGGAGAGAGAGAGAGAGAGAGAGAGAGAGAGAGAGGGAGAGGGAGGGAGGAAGGGGCGCGGAAGAGGGAGGGAGGCAGAAGATAGAGAGGATGGAGGGAGGCGGAAGAGACATGGAAGAGGGAGGGATGCGGTAGCGATGGAAGAGAGAGAGAGGATTGGCAGGTACCTACCTGCCATTAATAACCTTTTAAAATGGAAGGTAATAGAATATGGCTCTAAACATGTGTGTTCAAAGCCAATTAAAAATTGCCACATCATCAATATTTCTCTTCATGATAATTACGAACAAAAGACATCCTTTGTTCTAAGTTATTACTTCTTAGGGTGTGCTCTCAAAATTTACATGACACTTTCAATTCTAAGACGAGCTCAATTTGCAGGAGCTGAGAGTTCGAAGCTTCCTCTCATTAGAGAGTGCACCTCAGAGGCACCTGCAATGCCTCTCTCGCAGAGGTCCCACACCATCTACCATCTAAGAGGAGAGATATATTTCTCCATCCATCACCCTACAGGTGCCCCTTGGAGTGCACTCATTAAGCATTACCTTTCTTGCATTACCTATTAGTGCAACTATTTTAGTTAGTGACTTACATTAAGTAATAGGTTTTAAGTGATTAATTTAATATTTTTTTGTATCACTAAGCTTTTTAGCTTAATTAGTCTTTGTCAATGACATTATCTTTCTATGTGCTTCATCTATTTGTACATTGATGGGTTTCTCATCTTTCAATAATCAAAGCAACAAGAGTAGCTCTAGCAACAAGAAGTATGTCTATCATTTGAGAGGCGAGGGCCCACCTAGGCACTTGACTAGGAAATAAGGCCTAAGAAAGGTCGGCTTTCCATGCATAATGCCATGTGCTAAGTATTTGGCATTGACTTGCAAAAAAAGACAATACTATGTGTTCAAGTTGATTAATGGAATATATGCAAAAAAAAAAAGTTAATGTCTTAAATATAAGGATTTGTGCGCACAAAAAGCTATGTCACTTTGATGTTGCTAAGGAGTTATTGCCAAGAACTTGAACGTATGCACCTTTATCCAAGTTATAAATAACAAATAATTCATGTCCTCTTTGTTTTCTTGCAAGCATGCCCATGCTTTACATGCACCTTAATATCAAAAACCTCTCTTTTCTTGTATGCATTCCTAGGCTCTCAACCTCCATTACACACCAACGTCATCATCAACAAGAACAACCAAATAAAAACTTTTTTAATGAGCAAAATTATTTTATATATATATATATATTTATTTATTTATCTATTTATTTATTAATTGTTGTCATGTCTCTCTCCTCATGCACACACTTTGAATTAAAGTTAAGTCCTTAAGACTAAAAAAGAAGATGCTAACCATTACGTCATGGTTCCAAGACAACTAGTCTTTGAAAACATTAAATTACCTTGCATCCAATCTTAGACAATCACATTTTGTTATTCAATAAATCTGTGACAATGACTTTGAGGTATACCACAAAGATCTTGTTTTTTTTTTTGTTTGAGTTGGTTTTTTCTTTAATTTTTGTATTTTGTGAAAAATCTTTTTAGAATTACATAGATGATGTGTTTATTCTGACACTTCTTTACTGCACACTACTAAGAGTGATTCGTCATAGGAATTTGACATGACTGATCTAGGCGATGTTTGTTCTTTATTCGGAATTCACATTACTAGAAATAGATTACAAAAGAAAGTCTATCTTAGCCAGCAAAAATATCTAGAGAATGTTCTAGAGAAATTTCATATGTCTGATTGCAAACTGATTGATACACCAATGGATCCAAGCATAGTATTGACTAAACCTTCTTGTGCGGATACCGAAAGTGAAGTACTCGACTTAGCGAATGTGTAGTGCAGCACATGAAGCTATATGGTTGAAACAAATCTTGGAAGAAGTTGGCATGAAGCAAAAAAATCCCACAATAATACAAAGCGACAGTCAGAGTGGCATTCAGCTAGCAAAGAATCCAGTGTTCCATGCGAGAACTAAACACATTGAGATTCAGTATCACTTTACACGTGAGAGGCTGCTGAGTCGTGAAATTCATGTTGTTCATTGTAGCACAGAGGAACAACTAGCTGATATTTTCACTAAGCCACTTGTTGGAGAAAAGTTTGATAAGTTTAGATCAAAGCTTTCTGTACTTAAAGTTTGTTGACTTTAAAGCTATGTATATGACTGTATATAAAGTAGACTCTACTTTAAGGGAGAGAGTTAGAATTAAAGTAGAATCATTGTGCTACTGTACTGTGGGTCATATTAGTGGATAAGGATCAGTTGGCCTTGCCGCGAGGCAAGTCGACGGGACACGCGTCCCGCCAACGACAACCTGGGTCATGCATGAGTTGCCTGAGTGAACAACTATATGTACAGTGTAATTTTGTGGGTGTAGTAGTTTGTCTTTTGATCCCCTGGTCCTTGCAAAAATTTATAAACTCTGTTGAAAAATACTCACTGCCACCATCTGATCTGAAGGTCTTAATATAACAACCTGTTTATTCTTCAGCTAGAGCCTTGAACTCTCTAAACTTGGCAAAAGTATCAAATTTCTTGCTTATGAAATAAATCCAGATATGTCTACTATAGTCATCAATAAATGTGATGAAATAGTAACAACCACTAATGGACCTAGTTTGTATTAGTACACATAGATCACTATGAACAAGATCAAGAATGCCATTGGCTCTCCTTGCTCCATCTTTGGGAAATCTCTCTCTATGTTGTTTTCCCAAAATGCAACCCTCACAAATTTTTCCTTCAAAAGAGATATCAGACAATCCAACAACTAGATTACCTCTTTTAAGCATTTGCAAGCTTTGAGCACTAATATGACCAAACTTTTGATGCCAAAGGTCACTTCGACTATCAACAATACTTTGCTTATCTGCTTTATCTTCCTGCTGGCTAATTTCACTGGTACCACTCCAACTCCTTTAAAAGATAGCAATTTTCCATCAACTTGTCCAACTTCATCACCATTGTCAGTCTCCTTGAGTTCGGAAAACCACTCTTTCCTTGAAGTCATGTGCTTGGATGCACCACTATCAATGTACCAGGTATCCTTGGCTTCATCACTTGTCATTAATGCTGTAATGAACAATTTTGAACTCTCACCTGTCTCATATTCATATTGATCATCATCGTATTGATGTTGTCGTCCTCTAATTGCAAGAGCTTGATCATAGCTCCTATTATGATGATTCAAGTTCTCTTGACGTTGCTCTTCTTGCAAAAGCAATCCACCTAGTTCTTCATAGGTTGGAAGATTTTCTCTTGTGGCTATACTCTTGACAAACATCTGATGTGACTCACTCAGACTATTCAATGTCAATTGCACGATCTCGCGATCTTGTACTCGCTCTCCAACTGCTGCTAATTGGTCACGGATCTCTTTGATCTTCAGTATGTGATCGACAATAGTTGCACCATCATCCATCTGCAATGTATGCAACTTCATCTTTAGAAATAGTATTCGAGATGTATTTGTCATTTCAAACAATGCATTCAATGTATCCCACGCTTCTTTTGGTCCTTCTGAATCTGAAATATAGGGAATAATTGCATCTCTAACTGATAAGTTGATACATTCTAGGCTTTCCATTTTCTCCTATCAAATGTTCGCTGATCTTCTTCAATCACTGGCCTTGTCTCTTCACCTGTCACGATCTCCCATAGCTCCTTTTCCATCAAAATGTTCTTCAGTTTGAATTTCCAAACTGCATAGTTGTCGGCACCTTCCAATTTGCTTGACTCATTAAGGACACTCTCGCTTAGAGTTGTCATTACTGGATAGATGAGTCTGGATCACAAAATTTATCACACCACAGAACTGTAAATTTTTGGTTGTACACATGATATCGGTACGACGCGCGGGTGCACGACTGCTCGGGATTCTCTTTAGCTTGCGCGCGTGGATCCGATATTGATAGGGGCATGCGATATCAGTATGACGCGTGGATGTATGACTACTCAGTATTTTTTTGGCGCGTGGATCTGATATTGGTATGGATATGGTATATCTGTACAACGCGTGAATGTATGACTGTTCAGGATTTTTCTTACCTCTAGCGCGTCAATCCGATATTGGTACAAAAAAGATGAAAAGTAGTTGGAATATAAGAACTTTTAGAGAGAATATTCTAGATTCTCCACTTCGGCGAGGCGGCTACGCCGCCTCTTCTTTGCAAAGATTTTGAAATGTGTGATCGTTCAAAAGACAGAGATCAGTAATGTGAAAAGTATGAAGCCTCCTAACTCTGAATGGAAGTACTAGACACTATCTAGTGTGATTTGCGGTACCCCAAATAGACAAATGAGAGATTTCTTGGCAAACCTCTCACACAAATGACACTTTTCACAACAACTAGAAAGTACTGTAAAAAACTCCCCCCACTCAACAGATTTTCAATTTGTCTGATACTGCCTTGGCCTTTCTGATGCCTCCGAGACTGTGCTTTTCACAACAACTAGGAAGTATTGTAAAAAATCTTCCCACTCAATAGATTTTCAATCTCTCTGATGCTGCCCTGGCCTTTCTGATGCCTACGGGACTGTGTCTTCGTTCCCCACTGATGATTTTGAGCTCCAAACCTGCAAAATACACCAAAGAAGGATTTCTTCCAGCGGTTTTTGTCTCTCCAAGCTTTACCTCCCATGAAGGACTTTCTCACTTCATTGCGAAGCATGTGACAAGTGTATCCGTAGATCAGGCACACAGGACTATCACTGCTCTGATACCATATCAATAATCAGATATGGAACATCAAGCATTCACCATAAGCAATCACCACAAGAAGGCGGAAGAAGACCACACACAATCACACTAACGTACTGAATGTAAAGTGTACAAATAAACCCTGAACCCTGATAGAGAGAGAAAACCTATGAGTAGACTGATAGACTAGCCTATGGCTAATGATAGCTGGTCACAGCTGTCAACATTAATGTACATCGTAAACAGTAACAATGAAGTTTATCATTGATTTCTAACACCATTGAGTGGAGTTCAAGCCGAGATAGCTTGTAATCACTAGTTTGCTTTTTGTTCTAGCTTTGTGATCTCAATTGGATCTTAATTAGGTACTTTCTCCATCATTTCTAAAGTCCATTGGAGTTTATTTGCTGTTATTTTAACAATATGGATGTCTTCATAAGAAATTTAATAATTTTTTGTCATTATGTGCGGAGCTTGTTGCGAAATGCCAGGGACAAGTGTTAGGTTACCATCCGTCATTGTATCTTTCCACCGTCAATATATTTCTGTTGCATTGCAACATTCACACACACTTTCAATTCTTCGACGAGTTCAATTTGCAAGAGCAACTGCTTCAAAGCTTTTTGCATTACCTAATAGTGACACTATTCTAGTTAGTGATCATTTACATCAAGCAATTTGTTTTGAGTAATAAATTTACTATTTTAAGCCTTTCATCTTGATTTATTTTTGCCGTTTGACATTATCATTCTATATACTTTCATCTTTTTGTACGTTGATGGGTTTTTCCATGATTTATTAATATAAGCAGAGATGAATATTTCTTATGATAATAGTCATTAAAACATATATTGTAGAATATCTATAAGCCATGACACCAAGCCTATGTGGAGATGGTCATGCCTCGAGTGTGGAGATGGTCATGCCCCAAGACACTTTTGTTGGAGAAGGGCCTCAAAGGGGGCCTTTTCCATCATGAACTAAGAGGTGAAACTTTTTTTTGAATTTTTTATTGATTTGTATATTTTTGTGCACATAAGTTGTTTGTAATTTTGAATATATTGGGCTAAAAGATTGAGCTCAATTGGTAAGGACTCATAGTATTCTCTTTTTAAAATATATTTGTTACACTCTCATCTTGACTAAACTCCAATTTCAAGGTGGGGGGAGAGTGGCCCTCCAATGTCCTTCTGCCCAAGCACAAGTGCCTTCAGCCAAGGTAAATGGGCCTTGAACCCTCAAAGGAAGGCCCACAAACTTTGAGCCCCTTGCCTTGCTTGAAATTAGATTTGAGTTTTTTAAACTTTTTGCATATACACTTTTGCACACAATAGGAAAAGCCCACAAGGCTTGAAATTGGATGTGAGATTTTTTTTTTCCATACGTACTTTTTGCACGCAATCCTCGTGAAGTAAGCACCAACTGTTTAAAAAAACCAAAAGCTTAGTAGCCTATGAGAGATATGAGAAACCACGTCTTATAAGAATAAAAAATCTCAAAAGCCTTCTGTAGCGCAAGCATACGAGAGAGAGAGAGAGAGAGAGAGAGAGAGAATCGCGCACACACACACAAGTGCAGCTATGGAGACTGTGTATGGCTTAGTGGCAGCTGGTCTGATCCTGCTTTTCACCTTTTGCAAGTTCTTGTTTCCTCGCAAGTATAGAAAGCTTAATCTACCTTTGAGTCCCCCAGCCTGACATCTTCATCTGTTAGGTCCTCTACCTCATCAAGCTCTCTCAGAACAAGCTCAAAAGCACGGACCTCTGCTCTTCCTCTGGCTTGGGTCAGTTCCAACTATTGTGGCATCCAGTACATCGACGGCACGAGAATGTTTGAGGACTTACGATCAGATCTTTGCTTCCAGGCCGGCAAAGACAGAATCAGTGCAGATTTTGTCCTCCAATCACATAGACATGGGATGGACAGATCACGGTCCCCTATGGAGGCATTTTCGAAAGATCTGCAAGTTGGAGCTATTCAGTCCAAAGAAGATGGAAGCTAGCAAGCATGTGAGGAGGGAGGAAGTCTCCTGTATGCTGAAATCATTGTTGAAAGAGGGCGAGGGAGGCAAAGTAGTTTCTGTGAGTTCTCAAGTGTTTGACTTGACTCGCAACGTGATCACACGTATGGTTCTAAACACGAAGTACTTTGTCTCTGGGAGCGCAGAGGCGTTGGAGTTTCAAAAAACAGTGTATGAATATTTTCAACTGAATGGAGTGTTCGTGCTGGGGGATTATCTTCCGTTCATGGCCTGGTTGGACTTCCAAGGCTACAAGCGCCGGATGAAGATAGTGCATGAGCGGTTGGACGCCATGATGGATAAGATCGTTCAGGAACATAGAGACATGAAGCTTGGCCAATAAACTTTATTGACGTGCTCTTGGCTGTAGGCCAGTAGGCCAAGATGACGGAAACGAGCGATTTGGCATTGACAACATAAAAGCCCTTGTTTCTGTAAGCCTTTATCACATCACTATTTCATCGTTATGAATGTCTTTTCGCTTTGCTGTGGATCCCTTTCTGATCATGCCTCTTGTCTTTGCAGGACATGATAACAACTGGTTCGGACACGTCTTCAATTACGATCATTTGGGGGATAGCTGAGATTCTCCGTAATCCGTCAGTGCTTGAGAAAGCCCACCAAGAACTGGATCGCATTGTAGGGCGCGAGCGGATTGTTGAAGAAGACGATATTCCACAACTGAAATACCTTCAAGCAATCGTGAAGGAGACCTTTCGACTACATCCTGCAGTTCCACTCTTGGTACCACACGAATCTACACAAGCCGTTCAAATTGCTGGGTATGATATCCCTGCCAAGTCCAGGTTGCTGGTGAATGCGTGGGCATTCGGGAGAGATCCATCGTCATGGGAGAAGCCTTTGGAGTTCTTTCCGGACAGATTTCTAAACAACACTATCGACATCCGAGGGAAGGACTATGAGCTAATTCCCTTTGGCTCAGGGAGGAGAGGATGCCCAGGGCTTGAGTTGGGACTGATCAACGTGCAGCTGGGTATGGCTGCTTTACTCCAAAGCTTCAATTGGTCTCTTCCATATCCACAGCGTCCCGCAGATCTGGACATGACAGAGCTTTTTGGGCTGACGTTGCCCAGAGCTTCTCCACTCTGTGCCGTTGCAACTCCTCGCCTCCCACGCCATCTCTACTGCAACTAGAAGCTTAAGCTCCATGCATGTGTATGCAGCAAGCACATGAAATCACCCAAACTTGCACTTAAGATCATTGCATTTAGTATTAGTTAGTCCTAAACTAGAATAAAAGGCAAGCCTCTTAGATGAATAAATGTATCATGGTATTTCTTAGAATAATAGCCAAATTTGATATGAGAGATCTGAAGAGGAAAGTTCTATAAAAGAGAGGGATCACGACATAAACTATAACAAGAGGAAAGTGGCTCAGGCAACATGGCCCTCCTTGGTTAAAACTTATTTTAGGTAGTTTTGTTTTATGGAATATAGTGAGGACATACATATATATATATATATTTCAAAGAATCTATTTTGTCGTTAATAAAATAAAGTCTCTTTGTATGAGTAAAGACATCATAAGTCATATTTGTTGCTTTTGTTGTTTTTCTTAGCGAAGTTACATATATGTATATGTGGACCCTAAACCATTTTGTAGAGGTACGAAGTTGTTCGTTCTCAATTTGCACATTTCTATCAAGTTTAAAATTGTTTGCTTGCAAATACAAAACAAAATGTAGGTTGTGTATGTTGCGTACACATGTCAGATCTCGAACGAAGCGTTACGTCAGATCTCGACCGAAGCATTTGTATCCAATCTTGACCGAAGGCAACGATCAAATCTCGATCGAAGGGATTCGATCAGATCTCAACCAAAGCAATCAAGTCAATTCTCGACCGGAGCAATTAACACCCATCTCAACCGGACCAAATTGACACCAGAGCGCACAACTTTCAAACGAGACCTTTGATTGCCATTTCAACCAAACCACCATCTTCTCAACACCTTCGAGACTGAAAAAAAAAAGAAGGCATGGACACCAAATTTTTTTCAAAAAACAACACCCATACCAATAGAAAGCTCTTTTCATACTGAGTTTCCCCTTGGCTTCCTAAAAAAAACACAAAAAATTCCAAAAACACAAAATTCTAAAAAATCAAAAAACATCAAAAACCCTAAAAAACCAGAAACACCAAAAACTCATACCCCAGTACCAAATGGATCGGCATACAGATCCTAAAATCCCAGAAGATTATCCATACAAGATCAAGTTCCCTACAGTTGAACAAATCCGACGCCATAGATTCTATCGAATGCGGTCCCAACCCTACGAGCCATCCACAAACCCATTCGAGAGACAAGAACCTGATAGAGCCGAGTCCTCACGAGCCAGAACTCATGTTCATGGTGTTGAAACATCCCATGCCAGAACACACCTGAATGGAGTTTCTGCTACCCACAGTGCTCATTATGAGAGACATACACCCAAGTTAGATCTACCCAAGTTTGACGGTAGTTCGGACCCTCAAAGATTTTTGCAAATCTTAGAGAATGCATGTGATGTGTATGGCGAAACATCTCCCGATGCTATGGTCCAACTGTTTTCGACGACCATGATCGCTAAAGCAAGTGATTGGGTTTTTAACCTTGATCGTGAAGATAAGACAGACTGGTCAATTTTGAAAGAATCCTTTATCAAGCGTTTTAAGCCCTTTCGCTTGATAGAGAGTCCTTTTGTCAAATTGAGTAACATGGCAAAAGATGAACATGTACGAGACTATATCGAGCGTTTCAAACGCCTTAAAAGTCAAGTACAAGAACAGCCCTCCGAACAGATGCTCATCATCTAGTTCTTAGTTGGCCTTCCACGACGGATTAGACGCGAGCTTAAAACCAATGATGAATATACGAGCCTAAAGTTAGCTATGTCTGATGCCATCAAGGAAAAAGATGAAGGATCAGATGTTGATGAATCCAGGGAAAGAAGAGCACCACATGCTCCTGTCAATGAGTCGAAGCCGATCGAGGACACCCGAGATCAGCTTTGGAAATCCCAGTTGGAATTGCTTGATAAGCAACATCAACTACAGACGGAGAAACTCACCAATGAGTTTCAAGCTACCCTGAAGTCTATCCAAAGCAGTATGTCTGGTCAGCCAAACCCTGCACAGGTCCCTTATAGACGAAAACCAATATGGTGCCCACATTGTCGGGCTACGCATCCTGCTGATGCTTGTCCTTCATATCAGCCTACCCAAGCACATACAGTCCAACAATATGAGGCACAACCATCATAGTCTGGAAGAGCTTCGCTAGCACAAGTGAGGAATTCAGCCAACTTATAGATGAATTTGGTGGGTCCATAACACTGAATAATAGTTTGGCTAATCAGGTCTGAACAAAAATTTGCAGGCATGTACAGTACTGTAAAAATAGGCTATAAAAATCTCGGCGAAGGTTTCTGGGGATCTGAGTCAATCAGGCGAACGTTTTCCAGGGCTGGCGAAGGATGAACCTTCGCCTAGGAGGGTCCTTCGCCCAAGTACTGTCATAATTGCATTTTTGCAAAATCTAAACCTATGGGCAACCTAATTTTGACATTTTAAGATCATCTAGCAGGTCGGCGAAGGTTCATAATGAGTTTAAGATGACTTATCATGAATATCCACCTGAAAGTCCGGAACCATTAGCCATACAAGATAACTATGCAGTTATACAAGGGCCATTGCACACCAGATGTTTCATCTGTGGTGAAATTGGCCACTTCATGGTTGATTGTCCAGCCAAGTACCATGTTGAGTGTCTCGACTGTGTCAAAAAACACAGTTTAAAAGACTGTCCGAAACAACCAACTAAGATCCTACCTACCCGTCATGTCAGTTATGAATCACAATAGGATCCTCACGACAACAACATGAGCACCATGGCAACTAACAGTTAAACCTGCTGCTCAATCGAGAATTTGCTTGCAAACTTCTATATCATCGCACAATACACCAGTTTCATAATGCAAAAAGACACTAATATGAAATGAGTCCTTGTCGAAAGAAAGTGAAACCGATATTCTATTATCTGCTACAATGTCCAACCAAGAGCAACCTCCACAGGGGATCGACAGTTTTTTTCCCCTTCTACAACCTCAAATCTATTTGTCTTTCCACATGTTGATAAGATTTCCAATGTGCCAATACACGATAAATCTAAGATTCAGAAATCCCAATAGAGATTCGGTTCTGAATCTCTTGTTCAAAGAGGTCCTCAAGACATAGTACCTCAACCATACCTACATCTCAAGCTATATCTTACAACATCTGCTATCAATGATGGTAGATTTTAGTGTCACCAACTCTGTCTTGTTTTGACAAGGGCATGTCAGAGTAAGTATCATTAATATACAAAAAAAAAAAAATATTTCAATTGTCAAGGTACATCATCAATGTTGATGGATGCAAGTTTTGTTCGACAAGTGCCATACAGTTCTCACTCTCTATACAGTTTGTTTATTTCCTTGTTCCTCTTCATTCCTAGTGTGTGATTGATTTTTGCATGAGAAATACCTACTCCACAAGAGTCTTCCATAGAGCATCTCAAGAACACATTTTCATTTATATTTCCACCTTCAGATCACCTTGCACAGAGTTTACGATTTTTGCGCATACTGACACTTTGAGAAATCTTTGTCACGTTAGAGTTGATTCTTACATCTCATCATCATATTCTTATTTGAGTCAACTACAGCAAGATCGAAACAAATTTAGTTAAAATTTGTTCAATCTTTAGTCCAGTCACATGTTCAACGTGTTCCACACGCTGATTCAATCCTGAGCATGAACAACTACCAACAACAACATCCCCACCAACAGATTTTTTGGGGGAGAGAGTGGATTTGCTTGGATCCACTGGAGCAGTTACGCTACCAGCAACAACATCAAATAAATCGACAGCCAAGGTCACAAGTCAAATATGAAAAAGACAAGGCTAAGAAGATAGATGGGCAATTCAAAGAGAATCAATCAGAAGAAGTACCCCAGTTACGACGAGGATCCTTCAAAAAAGAAAACACAAGCATTGGAAAATCAATCTCCTTCAACCGACTTCTTGCCATACTTCTGCGCCCATTCTCATGCCTATTGTCCACACCATCTAGCGATGTCACCACCTCCACCCTACCTTCCATCTGTTTGTTTATTATCAGTTCACTGTTCTTATGAGAAATTTCCAGTTTTTTTATAGTCTTACCAGAGCAGTTAAAAGATCATTGCAAATGTCTTGTGGAGAGTAACTGCCACCTACAATGGTTGATCAGCCAAACGAAGATCTAAGAAGCAGGCGAAGCAGCCAGAAGACATAAGAAATTAAGCAAAGAAGCTGAGGAGGAAAGAACAAAACTTAAGCAACAGATGAGTCAGATCAATCTTGATCAAAAGAAACTCTCTAGAGCAATGATAGTTGAATCCCCTCCTATGAAGCCCAAATAGATCCAAAAGTAACGGATCAAAAGAAAGAGCTGCAGAAAAGAAAGATGAAGACAACTGTCAATCTGCAAAATAAAGCAAATTTCTCACCCAACAAGTGGTGGTCAAAGCTCGACATTGCAAGGGTCCAAGGCTGCAACTGTTGAACTATCAACTCCTTCACCCTTCCACCAGGCCTTCATCATGTTTCCTTGCCGTCACCAACCATTCGTCCAATTTGTTTCTACCACCAAAGTGTGAATGAGTCCATTCCCTTAAAGGTTGACAACCAAGATTTGTGCTACCTATCAAAGAACATCTACAAGCTTGGAACTTCAACTGAGAAAAGAATTGCAGAAATGCCCAGAAGCAATATGGAGGATACAGACCTCCCAGAAGTAAGAATTTGTCCAGTAACTAGAAGTGAAATCATCCATGGCAGATGCAACAAAAGAAAGAGACACGAGGGAGGCACTCAAGCATGCAAGTTGTGAAGCTGCTGGGAGCTCTCCAAATTTTGCGAATGTCAATCAATTGCAGCAATAAGACATTCTGGTTAAATTGCGACAATCTGCAAAAATAGCTTTTAATAAAGACTGACAACAATAAACACCTGGTTTTATGTAAGCGAACGAGGATCTACGCTTTTCCAAGTGCCGATCAAAGACACCAATGCCGAAGCGGAGCGACATCGTCCAATATGAGTTACAGTGGGTCCTGCAATACATTAGGGATGGGATGATGTTGGCTGATTCTGACGAATCCCCAAGATACTCGGACAGAGCAATTCAAGAGCACTTCTCACCTTAGATCGAAGAGGTCTCTGAGAAGACGAGACGAACGAAGACTGAGAGCCGAGTATGAGAGCACAAAAATATTAGTAGTAATGACAAGAAAGAACTGTGTATGATGAGAAGAAAAGGTGATTGATGGATGAGAAATTCGTCAGATTCACGAAACTGTTGCGAAGGCGAATCAATCACGACTCTCTTCAGCTCAGATGGAGTTCATATGCGACCGCTAGACACTGCCAGCTAAATTGCTCCTACAATCCTCCAGGGTGTAGTCAGTCACTGCTGATCTATATTCATAAAATTAATGTAGCATTCGACCTAGTTTCAACCAAATTGCGGAATTCAAATGAACAAGAAAAACTTAGACATATGAAATATCAACATAAGCATTCAACATTCAAGATCAGACACAACAAGAAAATAATCTATATTAATTTTTTCTGAATCAAGCACTCCATGCAAATCCACGCAGTGCGTTGGCATGAAAGAAACATGGTTCTGTCACGAGTAGTAGTCTTGCTTCACTAGCAGACAGTTAGATCTTCTGATCCTAGACAGAATTGTCTTCGCGCGCCGCGGACATGTATTCTGTATATCGTCTTGATTGCTTACTAGCATCAGACTTCTTCACTCTATGTATTCTGTTTTGATCTATATGTCAAGTATAATCCAATAAGTACCGTCTCTCTGTGTAAATATATTATTAGAGTGATTAAGCATCTACAACTAACCAGAGAATTACAAGAGTGGTAGATTAGCCATGACCTAGGGAGTATCTGCGTGCAGAATTGGCTCATTTTGAACATTGCATAAGCAATATCAAGACGTGTGTTGTCTGCAAGGTACATCAGTGATCCTATCAGCTTCTTGTAAGGTGTGAGTTGCATATGTTCTCTCTCTGTCTCAGTCCTTGGACAGTCATCATTCGTTAGCACCGTTCATGTGAGCATTGGAGTGTTTGCTCCTTTGCAGTTCAGCATCCCAAAGTCCTCTAGGATCTTCAAGGTGTATCTAGACTGGTGAAGGTATAACTTACCTCCCTCATAGTCCCTTTCGATTTGTAAGCCTAGGTAACACCTGGTTTCTCCAGATCCACTATCTCAAAATGTTTCGAGATGTCTCTCTTCACCTCAACAATTAGCTGCTCACTCCTGCAAAGTATCAGAGTGTCGTCCACATATACAACCACTATGATGATCTGCCCATCTGTAATTCTGACATACACATCGGAGTCAGCCAACAAAGGCTTGAATCCTAATGATTTCAGGGCTTGATCTTTCTTCTTGAACCATTGTCAGGCTGACTGCTTCAGACCGCAGATGCTTCTATGCATTTTGCATACATAGTCAAGAAGTGAATTCGAGATGAATCCTAGGGGTTGATCCATGTAGACCTCTTCGTCTAATTTGCCATGTAAGAAGGCCGTCTTCTCGTCCACAATGTGGATCCTGAGGTCATAAGCTGCTGCATATGCAAATAACAGACGTAGGAACTAGAAACAGATTAGTCCTATAAGTTAGTAGACACTTATGGAAGACTCTCCTTGCCATAAAAGGAGAGGTATTTGCATTGTAACCAACACTCTGAGATTATGCTAAATTGCTCTCTCTTTGAGATTATCATTCTTTTGTTCCCATTGGAAGGTGCATAGCTTGAGGGAAGGTGCTCGGGCCTCCTCTTGCCTCCTTTCATTGGATTATTGTGGCATGTTTCTATTGGTTTATTTAGTTAGCCACAATTTATCTTTCAAACCCTCTGGGTGTTAATCTAGGTCTTAGTTTAGCAACCTTGCTAGTTGGAATTGCCTTAGCAAGGATTTTAATTGTTGTTCTAATTAGCTTTATTTTTGTTTCGGGCACTAGTTGGGTAAGCCTTAGCGCTCTCATCTCTATTGATTATTTCTGTATTTCCGTTGAAGCTTGTTGTAGAAACTTAGAAAGTGGACGATCCTCTACATCCCTACACTAGATCCGTAAGTAGATCTATCCACCTTACGAACTAGAAATACTTCCAACATTGGCGCCGTTGTCGCTTTTTAAGTAGTTTTCTACCTAGTTTCTTCTCCTTTTTTCTTTTGTTTTTTGCTTCTGTGTTGTATGTTTGCTTGTGTGCTTATCTCTATCTACCAACAAACAACACGCATCGTCTCTCCAAGTCCTACACGAGCTACGAAGCAACTTCTCAAACCGAGGGGAAGCAACAAAAGAGTCAACTTGGGCATTTTCTTCAAAAGAAGTGACCCAAGTGACCTTTTTCACAACCAAAAAGGTATATCAAAATTCGCCAGTCTGTCTGCAGCCCTAATAGACCCTAATCTTTCATTTTATCACCTCCATGAATTCTGACCACAGTCAGACACAGATTTTGCCCGTTTATTGTCAAAACATCACATTTTTCTCTATATTCCCTATTTGCCAGTCAAACATCTCTAATAGAATTCGCCATCCAACCTAAGAATTCGTCCTCACAGAGCACAATTTTCCTATAATATCCGCGAATTCTGAAATGCCAAATTTTTTTCAGAAAATCTAAAAAAATCACTATTCTGACATTCAAAAACCTTTTTCAGAATTTGCGAGTATTACAGTTAGATTTATCTGCCTCTCCACGATTTCTCAGCCTGTTTGCGAATATTATAACAATAAAAAAGACCAGTTTTTGTCCTACACTATCCATTCTGCAAGCAAACTGCCCTTTTCAAGTACAGTCCTGCCCTGCTCATCTATATTCTGCATCATGTCTCGCGACTCTGTTGAATTTTCTAATCGACTCCTCCACGAATGGAACGAAGAATTCCACGTATCGATGCACCAAAGTACAATGGCAAATCTGACCCAGTCCGATTTCTCCAAGACTTTGATAATGCATGCCGTTTTTATGGAAATACCTCTGAAACTGAAAAGCTTCGCCTATTTCCCATGGTACTCTATGGCACCGCCAAGGAGTGGTACTTGAATCTCGAAGCTCCCGATCTTGCTTCTTGGACCACCCTCAAGAATGCTCTCATCAAGTTTTTCAAACCATCCAAACTGACTCAGAGCCCATTCATTCAAATTACTCATATCAAGATGCGTCGCGAAGAGTTTGTTCGAAACTACATTGAGCGTTTTAAACATTTCAAAGTAGAATGTGTTGATGAAAATATCACTGAACGAATGGCCATAAAACTATTTTTAGTTGGATTGCCAAAAAACATCCGCCGTGAACTCAAACCAATTGACCTTTATGATCAACTTAAAGATGTGATGACTGATGATTTACTACAAGCCAATGTCACCCTTCCCTTCCATGTACTCTGGAAGCATGCTGACCAGTGGAAACAACAGATCCAATCCAATACCACCACCACTATTGACGAGTTGCCTGAAATGCCTTACATCTAACCAATCCACTCAGCGAACGAGGCAACATCAAAATCCCAGCTACCCATCATCAATCCCGTGAAGATTTAGCAGTACTCGATGGAGGTTACAGGGTTAATATCATTTTCACATCCCTCATGATGAAATGGAATCTGAGAGACAAGCTAGCCAAACCTACTTTTCAGCTTCGAAGTCTGGTCCGACCTACCGGTTTCCTTCCGCACGTGCTGATCAAACTAGGAGGTCTCAAGTTTTCTGTTGATCTTGTAGTACTTGATATTCCCAATATTGCCTATTCTTATGAATTACTACTTGGTCGTCCGTGGCTCACCAATGCACAAGTCGTTCATGACTGGAGCAAAGGCCAAGTCACTTTTGGTAATCGTGACAGTTCTGTCACCATTGGCTCAACGGGTAAACTCAAACCTGCACGCATCCATGACGAGGGATCCTCAACCAGCAACTCAGTATTTGAGCCATACCAGTCCAACCACGAAAAAGGTCATTATGTTAAATCTACTGATATCATAAACTGGAGTCACGGTCTAGCTACCATTGATTGTGTGAATGCCGATTACTGTGCTCAACATGAGTTTAGCAGTACTCAATGGAGGTTCCAAGGTTAATATCATTTCCACATCCCTCATGATGGAATGGAATCTGAGAGACAAGCTAGCCAAACCTACTTGTCAGCTTCGAATGGCTGATCAAAGTGTGGTCCGACCTACCGGTTTCCTTTCGCACGTGCTGATCAAACTAGAAGGTCCCAAGTTTCTGTTGATCTTGTAGTACTTGATATTCCTAATGATGCCTATTCTTATGAATTACTACTTGGTCGTCCGTGGCTCACCAATGCATGAGTCGTTCATGACTGGAGCAAAGGCCGAGTCACTTTTGGTAATCGTGACAGTTCTGTCACCATTGACTCAACGGGTAAACTCAAACCTACATGCATCCATGACGAGGGATCCTCAACCACCAACTTAGTATTTGAGCCATACCAGTTGTAGTGCAGGCATCCCAAAGGGAGCTGGGAACCACGCCTTAGCTTCCCAGCCTTCAACTCTTGCCATCCAAACCCACTTGACATACAAGCAGCCAACTTGCCAACAACGATCAGACTTAACCAACTTGAAGTTCCGAAAACCAACATTGAGATCCAACCTGGCGCCATGCCAGATCGGGGGTCCCGATGTGGGTGACTTCCCTCCAAGCAAGCCGCCCGACATACATCAAACTTAACCAACTCAAAGCTTCGTTACAAATGAGTAACATCCATTCCAAGCAAGCGGTCTGACTTACATCAGACTTAATCAACTGAAAGCTTCGTCACGAGCGCTGGAAGCCAACCTGGTGCCACGCCAGACTGGACAGCCATAAACAGGTAACATTCACCCAAGCAAGCCATCCAACTCAGCCGACAGGTTAGAGCCCGTTTCCCAAGAGCTTAACCCATTCACGTTCATGCAAGGAACAGTCAGAACCACAAGCCGCGACAGATATGGAAATAACCAGTTCCTGGACCAAATGGTCCTGACAGCAAACCGCTGGCGCCACGGACCGAATGGTCCCGACGACATACCGCTGGCATCCCGGGATACGACCCTCAGCTATGTGCCAAGTTAAAAATTTTGAAAGCGGCCTTACAACTGGTGCTTTTACCGAACACTGAAACCCAGAAGGTAATCAGAGTCAGTTTGAGAAAAATCCCACTTTATTGATAAATCTGAAAAGGTTACATCTCAAGTGTGTGACCGACCCTAGTTTCCGGGGCGCTAGCATGCCAAGGCGAGAGCCATGACAACATTCCAGCAAGGGAGGCTGAGACTTGGTTGGAGCTCGTCCTGAGTCGCAACCCGCACTCCCCTATAGTATTGGTGTGATTCGGCACCCCCTCATACCAAGCACTCTACCCAAGCTGGTAAAGCACGTTTTTCTCTCTCTAGGATTTTCTCTTTCTAGAAAGTCATTTTCTCTCTCTAGATTTTATTGATCCCTAGGCTTCCTTTAATCATGCCTAGATCATGTGAGGTGATTGCACATCGATCTGAGCTCTATGGACTCCGCTAGAACCGATCAAAGATTTTCAGCCATAGGAACTTGGTGCCAGTTGGATTTTGGTCACAGTGGCGCCGAGAGCAGCAGGGGCGCTGCTGGCGCCGGGGACATAGCTGGCACTGATGGCGCCGGAAGTAAAGCTTGTAAAGGTAGCTTTACAACATCCACCCCACCTTTATAAAATCTGATGTCCTCATCAAATGTCAGATTAAAGTAAAGGTGTCTCCCAATTAAAATAACTATACATTTAGGCTACTTGACACAATACTCAATTTACTGGCCACTTTTTATTAACATTGAAGCTGGCACACCACAAGTCGGAGGCTTAGCTCTTTGTACTGAAAAATTACATAATTTGAAAATATATCTTTGTCTGGGAAAAGCGTAGATTTAATATCGCTTTCATAAAACCCGAGAACCTTATTAACTGGTGACAGAGGCCTTTCTTTGAAATGTTCGTCCCTGTCGCTTCTGACTTTCGACTTTGGAACTCCTTTGAGCTCCTGATTTGTCCTTGATGCACTTTGTGTTGAGCTCCCTGAGCTCCAGATTTGTTCAGTTCCGCACAGGTATCAAGGCTCCCTGAGCCGAAGGATTTATCGTTTGATTGCCCACTTTATGGTCCACTCCGTGCCTTGTTGCTTCTGCACCTTGATTTCTCTCCTTGTCCCAGCCTGATCTTGATACTTTTCCATCTTGGCTCTTTAAGGCAGGCAAAGATTGAGTAATCCGCAATGCACCTCTCACTTAGCTTGAAGTAGCTCTTTAAATCAGCCCAAATGTAACCATTGACCTCGTGGAAAGCCAAAGGGTCGCACTAGTTTGATCCGCATCCGAACTATCGCTTCGCGTTTGTTTGAAGCACCATGTCCGTCGCGCAAAACTTGACTTTCACAATTCCATCACTGGTCAGTTGCCTCACAGTCAAAACAAGAAGTGTACATCGAGCTTGGCTTCAAGTAGCTCTCTTTGAATCAGAAACATGCACCTAGAGTTTGCACTAATCCGATCTCAACGCGAACTGTCCCTTAGCGTCCGTTCGACATACCAAGTCTCTCATGCAAGACTGAACTTTCACAGTTTCTTCATTGATCAGCTGCCTTACACGTAACACAAGCCAGCGTACTCATATGTTTCCTCATCATTGCTGGTCCAGAGAAAGCCTATAACAAACTTTCCTTTCCACAACAAAAACTTGTCAACTTATTAGGTCCAAAGTTCGCTAGTCTCCTTGTGTGAGTATGGCTAGTTCACCTTGAATTTGCCCCCATTTTGATCAACTTTCATTCAAAATTTGCCCCAAGAGAGAGGTGTGTGTTATAGTTCCCCTCCACTTATAAAATCAGCTGATCGGACTTAGAGTAGAGTTCTTTGGACAAAAAGCCTTTCCAACACTTTGCTTCCCATCTGCTAGGATTATGGCTCGATCCAACTTGTTGCCAATCTCTGAAGAGGATCCTAGTCTTTTTCCCTTTGGGGAAAAACCCAACTGATACTGGATATCACCCATGCTTAGTGAGTTTCAGTTCTGAAGGTGGCCATCCCAAAATGAAGACCAACTGCTATAGAAGATCTCCCCTGAAATTGCTCTTTCCAACTTTTGACTTCCTGCTTGCGTCTGGTGGGCGTTGTCGCAAATGAAACTAACCCAAGAAACAGGCTAGCCATCCATCCTTTGCAAACATTGAGTCGTTTCGTTGTCGTTCACGTGTGAGTACTTGAACTGCAAATCCGCCCCACAGATTCTGTAGTCCTCTTTGTTTGATGGTATCAGCCTTCAAAAGAAAAGGTTCCTTCTCGAGCCATCAGCTCCTTGTATCACAAGCAATCATGCAAACAAGGCAAAGCACGAGTACTAAGACTCACCACGAATACATACAAGTAAGACACTCAGGTAGGTTTACTAACAAGTAACAAAGACAAGGTCCCCCTTTGAGATGGTCCTGCCAACGGACCTTTGCCTGGCCGCGCCCATACAAATCGATCACGGAATCAGCCCACATAGGACACCCCTCCAACTATCCGCGCTTTCACCATTAAGCAGCACATTGCCTCAGTCACGCCCCTCTACTTTTTGGTCGATAGCCCTTATAGCTAAACGATCGGCAGCTATCCCGCACCGGCAGCTAACCACCCGTGCTTTACACCCGAATTCGAACAGCATCTCTGTATCAATGGTTAACCTGTACAGTTCGAATATGTCGCCCCGCACCCCACAAGGTACAGACCGTGCTTTCACCTCCCTAGGCAGCACTTTGCCTCATCCGTCCTACGTGCAGACAACGCCAGGCCCGAACCGCGAGAACTGACCGTGCTTACACCTCAAGGGCAACACCTTGACTCATCAAGTCCTCCGTTCCGCCGACCACCCCGACCGTGGACGCACCCGTGCTTACACTGTGGGTAGCACCTTGCACAACAGTTGTCTTGATGAACCCCAAACCGTGGCCATTTCCGTGAGATCCGCATAGCTGACCGGCCAGTCAGCTCTAATACCACATGTAGCGCAGGCATCCCAAAGGGAGCCGGGAACCACGACTTAGCTTCCCAGCCTTCAACTCTTGCCATCCAAACCCACTTGACATACAAGCAGCCAACTCGCCAACAACAATCAGACTTAACCAGCTTGAAGTTCCGAAACCAACATTGAGATCCAACCTGCTCTGTCCAAGTATCTTGGGGATTCGTCAGAATCAACCAACACTTATAGTCCTCCATGCCATATCTGCGAAGTACATTGGTTAGATAGACTTCTTGGCTTATAATGATTCTTCTACTTGCGCTCGATACCAAGTAGGTAATGAATTGGACCTAAATCAGTCATTTCAAATTCTTGTGAAAGTAAAGATTTTGTTTCAAGCAATAACTGATTTGAATTGTTGATGATTAAAGAATTATCGACATATAAGGCTATTATGACATAGCTTGGGCCTGTATATTTGAGATACACATTTGAAGCTATAAAACAAGAAGTAAATTGGTGCTGCAACAAGAAGTGATTAATTCTTTCAAACCAGACCCTAGGAGCTTTCTTGAGCCCATAGAGAGCCCTCTGCAATTTACATACTTTATGCTCTAGACCTTGAAGGACTAACCTTCTGGTTAATAAATATAGACATCTTCTTGAATGTATCCATTAAGGAATGTTGTCTGGACGTCAATCTGATGAATGTCCAAATCTTCTACAATAGCTATAGCCAACAAGGTTCGAATAGATTGATGCTTTACCATTGGATTGAAAGTACACATTGCAGATATTTTGAACAAAAATTAGGAATATTATGACATATAATTTATTCATGCTATGACAATAGATTTAAACTAAAAAAGAGAGATGCGTATCAACGATAAATTGTATATACCTTGAGAGATTTTAAATTAAAGGTTATCTCCCCAATAGAAGTTGCCGTTGTCGGTATTTCATGAACGACATCATGAAGTAAAGAATCAAATTTTCTATGTGTATTTTCAGTTGAGTTTATTTTGCACATAGAAACTTTGATACTCCCTCCTTATTTATTTTCAAAGAAAGAATATTCAGGCTCAATGCCGACTGCAATAATTAAAATAAAAATTAGAATCAATTCTGATAGGAGTATAATGATCAAAATAAAAGGTTTCAAAAGCAAGCTAGCAATCTTTGCTTATTCTCATATGGAATCAACTAAAATTTTGCCACTGGACTACAGTTGATAAAATATACGAACCTTTCAAAAGTCGCTTCTTTTGCCTTCACCGCACCCATGAAAAATGGATTACCGACAAAAATAACTCCCTTGGAATCGATACTAATACTGTGTTGTTCGGCTTCTACAATAGTATCTGTAATCTTTGAAGTTTTATCTTTAAGCTCTGTACAAAATTTTGGAACCTAATCTATAGCTCGTACTTGAATCTAGAAGAGAAAAGTCAAAATAGTTGCCGAGCATATCAATTTTATTGCCTAAATAAGATTCATATTGATTGTAATGGTCAAAATCAAAACCTGTCTAGTTAGGATCGTATGAGATTCTTACAAAAAAGTTATATATAGGGTTAGAAACAGACGTAGAAACAATATTTATAGATTTCTCTATTATCTTGTCAAGCTCCTCTTGGGTAATCTCCACGTTTGGCGAATAAACCTTCTAAGGAGGCTGACAAGTAACAAGAAGAGGAGAAGCATATTTTAATTTTGAATCAAATGCCGAAGCATCTGAGTCAGTGGTCAAGACAATCCGAGGTTTCTTTGCCGAGATTACTCTAGGAGGAAGAAAAACAGCTGGCCTACGAGATCCAACTTTCTTAAGGACAGTCTGCTTCCTCTTCCTCCTCGAAGTAGTTGGAAGGTCTGATCTATCCAGAGGCAGATCTCTGGAGGTGCTGGCGTTATCCACATGAAGACCGTAATAACGCTTTTGAAGTGTTTTGAGAATTACAAAGTCCTTGATCATGCATGGCCAAAAGAACGAAATCCTCTAAAAACTGGGATAGATAGTCCTTTGCAGCACCCTGTAAGGCCTGCATGGCTGTTACAACAAAATGAACACTATCTCCGAGGGACAAGGTGACATTCCTAACACATCGACTGAAGGGAGCTTTAGGGATCAACAATTCAGTTGATCTATGAAGTTTCTTGATCTTCCTTATCCAGAGCTGCTTTCGACCACGTCGCCGGCCAGTACCAAGGAGGACACGGGCACGGGAAAGCTGTACATAAATTAAGGCATGGGCAGTGGATTTAGTCCTAGCCATCATGATTAGGTTAAAAGAAGTAACTTAAAAAAAAACTCAAATTTGAATATTGGAACCAAGCGCAAAGTAAGGACACAAAATTTTTTGCGAAAAAAAGGCTCTTGAAATCGATATCGGGACTGAATATCGGTTTTGAGCGCATGTTTACACAACAAGAAAAAAAGAAAACAACTTTTGTGCTTGAAAGCGATATCAGAGATATTGCGATATCGGTCTCGAGCGCCGAGGGTGATGGTGGATACGATAAGGCAAATAGACATGCTTGAAAGTGATATTGGGAGGAAAAAAGTGAAAATTTGCGACAAAAATTGAAAATTTCGTGGAGGTATTTATATAAAAAAATTTTGCACGTGTGAAAAATGGCCCGGAACACTTGGCATCATTTCAGTGGTCCACGTGTCCATCCATACAAGTTATTGATGAGGGCCATGTGGGGGTCAAACACATGCACCAATCAAAAAATGAAACGTGTCATTCTGCACACGTTGGAAATATTCTCTGCCAATCACTCAATGAAACATGTTCTTTCAATCCGTTTCCACTCGTGTGATTTTTTTTTATATATTCATCATTTTCGACGTGAATTTTCACGAGAATTTTCTGATTTCTATGCCTGATATCGATTTCAAGTGCACTGTTTATATTGTTTGCCCTCCGTTCGTACCTTTGTGCTTGAAACTGATATTGCTTTCTCAGATATCGCTCTCAAGCGCACATTCTCTTTCTAATTTTCTCAAGCTTTGTATCGGCGCTCGAAACTGATACTCGGTTCTTTGATATTTGTCCTGAGTGCATAGTGCGTTGCAATTTGATTTTACCTTCCATTTTGCGCTTGAGACCGATATCCAATTCTTCTCTTTATAAGTTTTTTAGAATTTTTTTTTCTGTATTTTTTTGTTGAAATGTCTAATTTTGATTCCAGCTTGTTATCTTTTTTGCTTGAATTTGGTATTAGTGACAATATAGAGTATTTCAAGTCACTTTTTTCTTATTTTTCTTTCTGTTTTTCCTTCTATTACAGAGTGTCCTAGTGTGGAAACATTTTCTGAGATCTATCTCAGATTATAAGTCTCGGCTCAGTACCCCCTTGTTCAGATCTCAAAATAAGGACATGATTCATTATCAGGACTTGGTGACCCACGACATGCATAGTTATAAAGCTAAGCTTGATAGAATGTTCACCAAGTTGCATAATGATTTCAAGTCTGTATATGATTGTCAAATACACAATAAAAAATATAGATTTGTAGAGTTTCAGTCTGCATTTATTTTTTTTTCTTTTGTTAAATATTTCTAACGATTTGGAAGCTCCTCCTTCTACTTCTAAAGCTACTTCTTCAGTGGTATCTCACAAGTCCAAGCCTATAGATATAGAAATTTTTCTTTATTGATATAAGCGTTAGTTTAGATGAGTGTACAGATTTCAATACTGCTCGAAATAGGGCATCATTTATAGGCCCTAGAACTACCACTACCCTTTCTGCTTTTGATAACTCTCTAATCACATTGCCTACTTATAATATCGATAATAATTCTTTTTTGACACTATTGGATATATCAGATCTTTTTGATTTTACAAAGGCCGAGACTCTTTGCATTTTGGGCAAAGAGCTTCATGAATTTTCAGATATAATTGATTATGATGTTGATGATCTTCTCCTTGGTGTTGAAGATGTAAATAAAGATGAGTTTTATTCAGGGAAAGATTGCTTGAAAATGGTTGTGGAGGAAATGCGCCAAAAAGAAGATGATCTTCCTTCTGAAGAGGAGTTCCTCAAATTTCAAAGTCAATTTGGTTTTCCAAAACCAACTATCTATTCACTAACCTTATTGACATCGAAAGGTGGACATAATATTGATGGAGAGGCAGTAATTGAGGAAGACAAAGCCGAATGCGTAAGTTTTGTATCTTATCTTGTACTAGTAGATCCGTAATGTCAAATTTTATATTGGAACTTACTTTGTATTTTTTCATTTTAGAAAACAATTTTCCTTAATGATTTTACAATTCGTCAAAGAGAGCAGAGATCTTCTGCTGGAGAATTTTCGATAGATCACGTCGGAGAAAAAATATGAAATGGTGATGAATGGAAAGGAATGAGAAAGGATCAATCAGGATCGAGTGGATCAGTTTTTCCCCTTTCAATTTTCTCTCGATGCGTGCACTACTGGTGAGTTAGTAGGCAAACACAAGAACATAATAATTTTCAATAGATCATGTCAGAGAAAAAAAATGAAATGGTGATGAATGGAAAGGAATGAGAAAGGATCAATCAGGATCGAATATTTCAGTTTCTCCCCTTTCAATTTTCTCTCGATGCGTGCACTATTGGTGACTTAGTAGGCGAACACAAGAACATAATAATTTTAAAGCTTTTAATGCGCGGTGGTAGCCGAACCGATAAGCAGACAACTAGACAAATCAACCAGATGGCCAGACAAAATATAGAAAAACATTGTAGTATTGACATAAATATGAACACAGAACCAAACAGAACTGTAATCTAATTAAGTATAACAAAATATACAAGTCAATAATGCAAGTGAGCACAAAACAATAGTGGACGAAACTGCGTACTCGCAAAAATAATACAATCTATAAAGGTTATGAACCTATTATTGACAATCTGTTTGAAATAAGGAATCAATGCGTAAAAGCATCTACAATGTCTATCTCATATGTTACAAAATCATGCTTGTTGATATCGCTTTTTTTTTTTTTTTTTCTGCTTATCTGAATATCGAGATGGTATTCACTATATACATAAATTTTACAAGTGTGCAAATAAAGAAGGTACAAAAGTGGTTGTGCCGTTTGTAGGAGATCGTGGGTGGCTATTGTTGTTGTCAAATCTGATAGCACAGTGCATAGAACGAGCATGAAGAGGCTGCAACGTCAGGATTTGCCAAAAATAACATTGGTGAAAATACAAAAATCGCAACACTCTTTGGCCATTGGCCTTGTCCTTACCTAAAGGCAACCGTCACTCTTTTAAAGGCAAGTATTGTATTTTTAGAGGCAAGTGTCACCTGTCATAAATTGCGTGTAAAAATACAATATCATATTTTTTGCCTATCAGTCTCACATTTTTCACCTGTCATAAAATGCGTGTAAAAATGCAGTGTCGCATTTTTTGCATTTTTCGCCTGTTCAAGTTTACTTGTAAATATGCAGGCTGTACAACTGTCGCATTTTTTTGCCTGTCATAAATAGTGAGTAAAAATGCAGACTATTGCAACTGTCGCCTTTTTTGCCTGTCTATTTTACGTGTAAATATGCAGATTGTGGGACAACACAAGTAAAATACAACAACATGAATGGAGGCAGATTAAGATAGGATTTAGGAGAGTAGAGGAAATAAATCCAACACCCCCCCTTAATATGCACTTCAAGGTCGGCTGCTGCAACATACAATAGGAGGTCTCGGATCGATGAATGCTTGACTACTGGACTGAAAGTCTCACTGTAGTCAATGTTGGGGATCTGAGTGAATCCTCGTGCTACCAGTCTTGCCTTCCTTTGATCAATCACTCCATTGGCATTGTACTTGATTTTAAAGATCCATTTGCAATCGATGATATTGCAGCCAGCATGAGCTTCGACTAATGACCACGTTTGGTTCTTGATCAAAAAGGAATATTCTCTGTCCATGGCTTCTTTTCAGAATTCAGAGTCTGGTTGGCTAAGTGCCTCTTCAACTGTTGTCGGTTCCTATATCAAAAGACAGACAGACTCAGGAGTATACTTTGTGGGCTGTGTGCGCACTCGGCTTGATCTTCTTGGAGGAATTGACTGATAAACCATTCTTGGGACTTGTTGCTGGGTAGCAAAAATATCTTCATCTAACTCGCTGTCGTATAGTGGATTGACGATGGACATGCTTGGGCCTAGAGCTCAAATTGGCATGTCAATGGTAGACATTGAAGGTTCTCCTGGAACAATGCCTTTGCCTTTGATGTTGATGAACTGATCCTCGATAAAGACTATGTCTTGGCTGAACAAGATCTGCTTGGTATCGGGGTCGTACAACTTGTAAGTGTTATCAGATGAAGTGTATCCAATCAGGATGGTCTTGAGACCTTGGAACTCAAATTTCTTCCTCGTGTCTTTCGGGATCTATGCATAAGCGATGCATCCAAACACTTGTAGGTTCTTCACAGAAAGCTTAGAGCTTGTCCATAGCTCATGGGGTGTTCTGCCTGAGAGAGCCTTGGTTGAACATCTGTTCTGGACGTAAGCTGCAGTGGAGACACCTTCGGCCCAGAAGCTCTTGGGCAATGATGCATGCACTAGCATATATTTAGCAGATTCAACCAGGGTATGGTTCTTTCTCTCGGCCAAGCCATTTGAATGAGGAGAATAAGGAGTAATAAATTGCTGCTCAATGCCTTGGCTTTGGCAATACTCCTTAAATTCAGTAGATATATACTCTCCACCATTGTTAGACCATGATAGAGAGAATTCGTTTCAGCACGTGGCGAGAAGTCATCTTAGGGCTTTGATCGTCCTTCTAGTTTTTTTTTCTCTACACGCTTCTTGAAGATTCTGAAGCAATTGAAAGCTTATGATTTCTTCTTAAAAAAGTACATCATAGTTCTTCTGGAGAATTCATCAATAAAAACTATGAAATACTTTGCATCCTTCAGAGAAGGATTCTGCATCGGGCCACAAATGTCTGTATGTACAACATCTAACAATCTTCTAGCAGTATGTTGATGGCTTGATCTAAATGGTTTTCTAGTCTGTTTACCAACTAAATAGTCTTGACAGATAGGTTACTCAAATTTATTATCAGGATAGTCTAGATCAAGACCAATAGATTGTTTAGACATTTGTTGTATAGAAGCATGATTCAAGTGACCAAGTCTATAATGCCAAAGTAAACTTTTATTTGCTTGAATGGAAGTACTGAGTGCCTAACTAGAGGCAGAAAAAGAATGACTTAATCTATACAAGTATCCATGCCTCTTTCTGAGTGCTAGGATCTTGCTTGTAGTATCAACTACCTTGCATGGATCATGTTTGAATTCTATTTTATGTCCTAGATCTGTGATTTTGCTTATAGAGAGCAGATTTGTAGATAGATTGGGTACATACAGGACTTTAGAAAGTAGCTTAGACTGATCATTTGCAAAGTTTAATCTTACAGTACCTTCACCTTTAATAGCTTGTGTGTCGCCAAGGTGAACGTATTTGTTGGTACTGTAGAGTGTATAGGACTCGAAACAACCAATGAGACTGGTCACATGCTGAGTGGCACCGGAATCCAAGAACCAAGAACTGTCGTTGGATGTTCCTTGATGGCTGGTCATGAAGGCATCATGATCCACTTTTTGAATAGGCTATAGAGCTTCTGTAGCTGCATTGGCCACTTGATTCGACTATCCCTTGCTGTTGTTCTTTGCTTACATGATGCGGCAGTCTTGAATCTCATGGTTGTTTCTCTTGCAGTATCTGCAAAACAACTTCTTCTTACTCTGCGGATTTAACTGTTCTTTGTGCTGTGTTGGTTTCTAGTCTTGCTTTGATTGCTTCGGGCCTTTATTCTTCTTCTGCTTGTGATTTAACTCTGTAGACTTGTGATTCTTCTTGGCTTGGGCCATACTATTTTATGTAAAGTGTATACATTGGACATAATGAAACTAGTTGGAAAATCTCTCTCTCTCTCTCTCTCTCTCTCTCTCTCTCTCTCTCTCTCTCTCTCTCTCTCTCTCTCTCTCTCTCTCTCTCTCTCTCTCTCTCTCTCTCTCTCTCTCTCTCTCTCTCTCTCTCTATATATATATATATATATATATATATATATATATATCCACACACACACACACACAAGTATACATATATGTGTGTGTATATTTACATATATGCATATATATATGTGTACATGGTTTTGTATATGTACGTCAATATATATACACCCCTTGTGTGTGCATCATGTAGATATGTGTATCGTGTGTGTGTGTGTGTGTGTGTGTGTGTGTGTGTGTGTGTGTGTGTGTGTGTGTGAGAGAGAGAGAGAGAGAGAGAGAGAGAGAGAGAGAGAGAGAGAGAGAGAGAGAGAGACAGAGAGAGAGAGAGAGAGAGAGAGAGAGAGAGAGAGAGAGAGAGAGAGAGAGAGAGAGAGAGAGAGAGAGAGAGAGATGAGATGAGATTATTGGCTTCCAATGTTATGCAATTTAAACCTTGTCACATTTGCAATAACTATGACAATTAGAGTAATTATAAATTTGTAAGCAATAAATGGCTAAGGCCTTAGCCTGTGGTGACCAAAGTACAAAAAATAATTTTAGGCTAATATTGAGACACATACGTTATGGGGACATGGGTATTGGGTCCTTGAGAAAGGACTGGCTGGACTGACCTCTTGGAGAGAATTGACTATATTGATATTAAAGTAGATCTACTGTGTCTCTCGCTTTGAGGTCCAATCAACATACTAAGGTTAGTTGTGCTAGTGACTAGACAATCGATAGGACATGTGTCCCATCAATGGCAACCTTGGCATGCATGGGTTGCCACCAAAAATACTATATGTACAGTTTTTTAGTTTTGAGAAAACAATTTTCTACATTGGGAGTTTTGGTTTACAATGCTTAATTGTGTTATTTTCTGTTTGTCTTGATTTCTGATTCTGTGAATTGTAAATTTTAATTTTGTATTAGAGCTTGACAGAGTTCGTGTGAAGTACATAGTGACCATTTAGGAGAGTTTCAAAGTCACAGTTTTTGAGAATTCAGAGATTGTTGTGATCAGTAAGCAGTAACTAGACGTCAGAAGCACCAATTCAGGCATATAGAGTTGTCAAATTTTAATTGGAAGTCGGAAGCTTCCATAGCAAACGGTGGCATCAAGTTCGGTTAAAAAATTGAGCCGTAGCCTCATTTCGAAGAAGCGAAGTAGTTTTGGACAAAAATCAAATCGTTTGCAGTCAATACTGCACCAATTATCAACCTTGGACCTTTCTCCACACAATGCCTTTTACGAAGTTGTGAAAAGTTGGAGGATGGCACAATGGCAATGCGAGTAGGCATGCAAGCAGCCACGACTACTATGGAGCGGGTGAGAGTAATTAGTGGTAGAAGGTTGGCCATCTCCTAGAAATTTCAGCAAAGGAAGAGAGGGGAGAGGGTGTGGAACCCTCGCATGTGCTCAATCGTGCATGTTGCTTAGCGTCTCTAGGGTCTAGCACACTCAAGAACCTAGTTCACCATGCAAGAAGCCATTTGAGAGAAAGACTAGAAGAGCACTTACCTTCATTAATCTATTGGTGAAGGACCATACCATTCATTACTCATATTAGTGATGTTGTTATGCCAAGGCAACTTGGGATGTGCTTAAAGAGAAATTCGGGATGTCAAATCCATCCAGCATCATGTTTTTGAAGTCAAAAGTGAATAATGCGCGAATGGACCAAGGAGAGCATATTCAAGCCTACTTGACCATAATCAAGACAATGAGAGACGAATTGCAATTTATTGCTAGAGCATAACATTGAGTTGATCCCTGGGCCTTCTCCTATTACTAGACCACCATATAGAATGAGTCTTAAGAGGAGGACGAGGTGAGAGATATGATTGAAGTTTATTTGGCCAAAGGGCAAATCAGGCCTGATTTAGACTCCATATGTCTCTCTATTCATTCTAGTGAAGAAAATGGTGTATGCATGTGGATTATCAAGGCTTGAACTATCGAAAATCAGTGGGTATGAGCGGAAGCTAGGAGCAAGCTAGATGCGTAGATCGAAAGCGCCACAGTTAGAAGCAAAAAAATTCAAACAAAGGATTCATACAAATGCGCAATAGAACAATAACATCAGTAGGACAAATTGCACTCTGATTATTATCAACAATGAGTACAATTGCATGAAATTATAGCTTCAACTTGTTGAGCGTGATAACGCTGATACAGATTAATAAATTATCAGACTCGAAATATTAGAAGAAGTTTTCAGATGAAGCTTCTAAGTTTGATATATTAAAACTATCTACAATTGAATTTCCTGCATTTATTACAATCGCCTTTATGCCATAAATGCATGTGCAAAGTTGGCGGACATCAGTGTAAAGTCGTTGGGTCATATTTCTGACCGACATTATTAAAAAATTACATAGGGTCGGATTTTGTACAAAGGGTCGAGAAATATACACTGGGTCAAAAAATATGTTGAGGGTCGAATTTTTCGGGGTCGAAAAAATTAGACCCGATCTGATCCGATCGAACACGGCCGGATAATTTAGTGAAGGGTCAAAAAAAATCCGAACCGATCCGACCTGACCCAGGGTCAGAAAAATATCTATTTTGAACAGCTTTTCAGGATGCTCATTAACAAAAAGGATTTAAGACTGAGCATTGAAATCCAACACTCCCCCTTAATGTAGATCTTGGAAAGTTTTGATCTTCATATTTAACATGTCGTTGAGTCTGAGATGTTGCTCCTTTGATATGGCCTTTGTGAAGTAATCTGCTGGCATTGATTTTGTCCTGCAGTAGACTAATTATACCTCCTCGCTTTGCACTTTCTCTCTTAAATAATGATATCTGATTTTGATATGCTTGCTTCGTGAATGAAATCTCAGATTGAGAGAGAGAGAGAGAGAGAGAGAGAGAGAGAGAGAGAGAGAGAGAGAGAGAGAGAGAGAGAGAGAGAGAGAGAGAGAGAGAGAGAGAGAGAGAGAGAGAGAGAGAGAGAGAGAGAGAGAGAGAGAGAGAGAGCAATGGTGCTTTGATTGTCACAAAAAAATGGTTGTTGGATGTGACTGTGCCTGAGATCTTTAGGGATCTGTGCATAAGCAATGCATCCAAACGCTCTAATATTTTAGGATGATGGTTTCAATCATGTCCACACCTCATAAGGTGTCTTGCCATTCAAAGCTTTGGTGATGGATCGATTTTGCAAATAAGCTGCTATAGTAGCAGCTTTTGCCCCAAAACTTCTTTGGAAGAGAGGCATGGGCCAACATGCTCTTGGCACTTTCAATGAGTGTCCGATTCTTCCTTTCAGCTACACCATTGGACTGAAGTGAGTAGCTTGTTGTGAATTGTTGTTGTATTCTGTTGGCCTTGTAAAATTCTTTAAATTTTGTGGAGATAAATTCTCCCCTTCCATCTGAATGTAGATCTTTGATTTTTCTTTGGGTCGAATTTCCTACGGATGCCTTGAACTATTTGAAGAACTTGAATGTTTCTGATTTATTCTTCAAAGATCAACATGTGTAAACATCAATAATATGTTAAAAATATCACTTCCAACTTGATGTACTTAGTTGATCTTAAGATAATTGATCTTGATAGGATCTCACACATGTGGAGCCTGTTCCCACATGTGAAAGGATGTACATAAGTTACTTTTATAAAGTTAGATTGATTTTAGCTAGATCTACACAAGTGTGATATTGACCTTTGAGTAGAATCTTGAAATTGGTCATTTTGGCCAAACTTTATGTAAATAGATTGCACTTCCATGTGAATGAGTTATTACTTACACATGTCAAGATGCCATTCACATGTGTGGATAAGATTGTAGATGATAAGGTAGAGAGATTCCATTAGATCCTATCTTATAGGGAATATTCCTATAATTGTGGAAGACTAGCTTTTTTGTTTCTAGCCAAAAAGAATAGTCAACTTTGGGAAATGAGCATATATGGCTCCCATTGGTGGATTTGGATGACTAGGCACTCTTCACATGTGTGAAAACTTGTTGGACAGTACATAGCTCGTGGATGTACTTGATCTATAAAGGGATCAACCAAATCAATGAGAAGTTGATGTGACATTGGCAAATTCTAGTTTTCTTTGTAATCTCAAAATTTGTCTTGAGTTTTGATGAGTGGAATGCTTTTGTCTGCTTAAGTACTTTACTCTCTATTTAGAGTCCGTACAGGTACTGTTCCCACACATGTGAGGCCGCTCTTCATGCTTTTTAATCATTTGATCCATTGCTCTTGCTAAGATCAAAGTGTAATGCATCTAGATCAAGATCTAACTCATAGAACTTGATAGATCATTGGATTAAGAAATCAATAACTCTTAATGATTGGTTTTTACAATCAAAATTGTCCTTTTTTCTAAAAATTGACATGGTATCAGAGAATGATTAATAAATCTTGTGAAATCATTGACAATGTGTTGTTTTTGAGCTTTACTTGAGACGACGAGTTCAAGGAGAGAGGTACCATCAATATTTTTGGTCAAGATCGATTTGTGGGCTGTTGATGTACTGTCCACACGTGTGAAACCGTACAGAAACCTTCAAACGAACTTCCTTTAGTGTTTTTGATCCAAAAATGTGCATACTAGTCCAAAATTCAGCCTTTTTGGTGCATTGTCTAGATCTAGGTTCAATCCATTGAATGCTAATGATCAAATAGTGATTTGAGTCATTGAAGCAATTCATTTTGAAGCATTAGATCAGATCTGTAAGGCTGATTTGTTCAGATCTTATGTGTGTGTGAAATATCAAACAAAATTGTACTAGAATCAAAATTTTGAGAAGTGATTTGCTAGGATATTTGAAGTTGATCTATTACACCATCATCCAAGTTGAACTAGGCTAATTGGGCCGAGATTAGAAGCTTCTTAGAAGGCTAGCACTCTATCTTAGATCACTCACTATCAAGAGATCTTTGTGCATGTCACAAGCATTCATTCACAATGTCATCCATGGGTGGATATTTGTTAGAATCTAGTGAGAAACTAACTTCCACAAACTATTCCATTTGGAAAGTGAGGATGGAATCACTACTTGTGATCCATGACCTCTTTGGTATTGTTTTAGGAGAGCCTCAAGTTGCCCAAGAACAATTAAAATACAAGAAGAGGGCTAGATTAGCTCATTGCTTAAAATTGAATGTAAGCAATGACCTCTTGAAGGAGGTGGCTTCTTGTGCCTCATCAAAAGAGGCTTGGGATTCACTAAAGAACATTTATGAATCCAATAACACTTCAAGAGTGCTTATGCTAAGAAACTTGATCTTTCAAAGCATGAGGGGAAGTGGAGAAAATGGACAAGAGTATGTCCTAAGAAAAAAATCTTTGAACAAAGAATTGGGATCTATAGGAGAGAAGATCCAAGATAATGAACTAGTACAAGTAATATTGAATGGATTAGGAGATGAGTTCTCTAATATAGTTCAATCTTGTGCTATTCAAGACCAACTTCCATCAATTGATAAATTGCATAATGTGCTTGTGGCCGAGGAGAGTAGTATTCTACACCTCAAGACAAGAATGGGGTCTTTGTCACTACATAATGGTGATGAGAAAGCAAACTTCACATCAAAAGACAAGAAGAAGAATCATCCATTCAAGAAGTACCAAGGCAAAGAGGTCAAGGCCAAGGATGGAGGATCTACCTCCAAAGGGAAGCAAAAGAACAAATCCAAGATAAAGTGTTTCTTCTGTAGGAAGGAATGAAACTTTGCTTCTGAATGTTATAAGAAGAAGAATGCATAAGGAAGTGAAGATCAAGGCAACCTTGCACAAGGAGAGGAAGAGGATGGCTTCAACACATCCTTGATGGTAGCATCTACACCAAGATCAAGCCAAGAGACATGGTGGATTGATAGTGGGGCTAGCTCCCACATGTCATTCAACAAGCATTATTTTTCTACTTTACTTTCTTGTCATTAGAGAAAATTTGAACACAAAAGAGGCCTTTCAAAAAGATACCTTTTATTTTTTTTCTCAAAAGTTTCTTCCAAATGGTCCAATCAAAACACTCAAATTTGAGTTCTACGTAACGTAGCTCCTTCAAATTGATTTTCTTTTCTTTTTAAAAGAACTGTAATTTTGCGTCGGGGACAGCCCGTAAATAAGCCATTTTATTTGTAGTATAGTATGCAACTCAGCAAAAAAAAAAAAAAAAACAATGTAACTTTTGAACGACAACTTGGATTGAGACGATTATGTGCCATTAGAAAGCCCTCGACGAGACCTTTTCAACGATATCCAACATGACCCAGTTCCAAGCTACGGTGAAGAAGTTATGGCCAATCAAAGTTTTGGTCGGTCAACTCTTGGTCAACCCGATATCTCTTTCAAGCGCAGTTGACCGGTGTCAACTAATGGACAAGATGTACATTTCAAGAATGGAGTGTGTTCCATCTTGAAAAGTGATAAGTGCATAGCTAGTGGCATTAAGCAAGGAAGACTTTCTAAGTTGGATGCTAATGTGGCCATTGAAAGTGTGAATATGGTTAGGGAGGAGTTGACTCAAGTGGAGCTTTGGCACAAAAAATTAGGTCATCCTAATCTTCAATCAATGGAATCCATGGCATCAAAGGAGCTAGCTCTTAGCCTACCAAAATCTTTCAAGAAGTCAGATATACATGCTTTTTCTCATGAAAGTAATGGAGGTGCCTTAATGTATGTGACTTTCATATATGATTGTACTATATTCACTTGGATTGAATTATTGTCTAGAAAAAGCCTTGTATATGAAGCTTTTGTAAAGTTTAAGTCTCTAGTGGAAAAGCAATTTAGTTCTTGCATTAAAGTTCTAAGATGTGATAATGGAGGAGAATATTTTTCCAACAAGGTGAGAGACTTTTGTGAGATCAATGGCATTAAGAGAGAGCTCCCAACAAAATGGGGTGGCCGAGAGGAAGAATAGGAGCCTCTGTGAATGTGCAAAGTCTTTAAGACTTGATGCATCTCTACCCATCTCTTTTTGGGGGGAGGCCATAACTTGTGCAAATTACTTATGTAATAGGCTTCCTAGTACTGCTATTGGTGGGATCTCACCATTTCAAGCTTTGTTTGGCAATAAGCCCAATGTAAAAGATTTTAAAGTTTTTGGATGTGATTGTTATGTCCAAATTCCTTTGGAAACTAGAAGGAAAGAAGATGCAACTTCCTTCAAAGGAATATTTGCAGGCTATAGTGAAAATAGCAAAGGATATAGGATATTTGATCCTATTTCAAGCAAAGTAAAAGTTAGCAAGGATGTCTTATTTGACGAATCTCAAAGTTACAAGATGTCTCCAAATGCATCTAATCTTTTAGGTGATGAAGATCTGCAAAACCCGAAGAGGAGCTTCTTGAAAATGATCTTTTGGAAGATCAAGATCAAGAACCAAAGGGGCCGAGAAGATCCACAAGGAGCAAGGCCGAGCCTTCAAGGCTCACATACTTTGAGAAAGGGAAGCAAAGGGAAGACACAACTCCTTCTACCTCTTACTCTTTTCTAACCACAAGCGGCTTGAAGAGCCATCATGTTATGAAGATGCAAGTAGATCACAAGTTTGAAGAGATGCAATGCAAGTAGAGTTGGATGCTTTGATAGAAAATCAAACTTGGAATCTTGTACACCTTCCATATGGGAAGAAGCCACTTGCATGTAAGTGGATTTATAGATTAAAGTACAATCAAGATGGATCTATAAGTAAGTACAAAGTTAGATTGGTTGTTAAGGGGTTTCTTCAAACTAAAGGCATAGATTGCATGATTTTTTCTACTCCCTTGGCTTTGTGATTAGCTCTTATGAGCCTTCTTTGTACATCAAATGTAATGATGGAAAGATCATCATTTTAGTTCTTTATGTTAATAATATCATATTGACAGGTTATGATGGCGAAGGCATAAGAAATGTTAAAGCTTCTTTGTCTAGTGAATTCAAGATGGTAGATCTAGGACTTCTTAAGTTCATACTTGGAATAGAAATTACTAGAGGTAGTGATTTTACTTTTATAAGTCAATCAAAGTATGCTACTTCCATTCTTGAGAGGTTTGGCATGAAAGATTGTAAGGGGATTGACACTTCTATGGAACAAGCTTGTAAAGTTACTAATGATTGTGATGAAGCATCCTTTGAGGACATCACACTCTTTAGGAAGCTAATAGACTCCTTAATCTATTTGACAATCACTAGACCAGATTTGAGTTATAGTGTAAGCAACTAAATCAATATATGCAAGGTCCTCTGATGCATCATTGGAAAAGTGCCAAGAGAGTGCTTAGATATGTCTCTTCTATTTTTTTGGCATTCTCTATCAAGGATCTAACTTGTACTTGAGGGCATATTCGGATTCAAATTTTGCAGGAGACAAGATGGATAGAAGATATATAAGTGCATTTGCCACTTTCGTTTGTGGAGGAGTGATATCTTGGCTTTTCAAAAAGCAAGATACAATTTCTCTTTCCTCTTGTGAAGCTGAGTACAAGGCATTGACTTCAACAACCAAAGAGCTCCTATGGCTAAGAAGACTTTTGGTGGAACTACGAGTGCTAAAGGCCGAGGAGACCCCTTGCATCTATTGTGACAATCAAGCTTCTCAACAAATTGCTACCAATCTGATCTTCCATGCTAGAACAAAGCATATTGAGATAGCTCATCACTTTGTGAGGGAGAAGGTGCAATCCAAGGAGGTACAACTTCATCATGTGCCATCATCCAAGTGCATAGCTGATATTGTAGCCAAATCTATGGCTAAAGATCCATTTTTCAAGTTAAGAGATGCTCTTGGAGTTGTAGATAGATGTACATTAGACTTATCAAGTTAGAAATGAGGAGGAGTCTTAAAAATGTCACTTCCAACTTGATGTACTTAGTTGATCTTAAGATAATTGACCTTGATAGTGTGAGTTTGACCTTTGAATAGAATCTTGAAATTGGTCATTTTGGTCAATTTTTATGTAAATAGATTGCACTTCCATGTAGTCAAGATGCCATTCACACGTGTGGATAAGATTGTAGATGATAAGATAGAGAGATTCTATTAGATCTTATTTAATAGGAAATATTCCTATAATTGTGGAAGACTAGCTTTTTTGTTTCTGGCCAAAGAGAATAGTCAACTTTGGGAAACAAGCATATACGGCTCCCATTGGTGGATCTGGATGACTAGGCACTCTTCACACGTGTGAAGGCTTGTTGGACAGTACATAGCTCGTGGATGTACTTGATCTATAAAGGGATCAACAAAATCAATGAGAAGTTGACGTGACATTGGCAAATTCTAGTTTTCTTTGTAATTTCCACATTTGTCTTGAGTTTTGATGAGTGGAACGCTTTTGTATGCTTAAGTACTTTACTCTCTATTTATAGTCCGTACAGGTACTGTTCTCCACATGTGTGAGGCCACTCTTCATGTTTTTTAATCATTTGATCCATTGCTCTTGCTAAGATCAAAGTGTAATGCATCTAGATCAAGATCTAACTCATAGAACTTGATAGATCATTGGATTAAGCAATCAATAACTCTTAATGATTGTTTTGTACAATCAAAGTTGTCTTTTTTTCTAAAAATTGACATAAACATCATGAGCGAACTCACACATGTGAAGTTGGTTGTACCTTATCACATGTGAAGTTGGTTGTACCGAATTTTGGGGAGATTTACTTCAAGCCAATGTCACTCTTCCTTTCCATGTACTCTGGAAGCATGCTGGCTAGTGGAAACAATAGATCCAATCCAATAACACGACCATGTAGGGAAGATTCCTATTTTCTAGGAAGTAGTTGGATTCCAGCTAGTAGCATAAGTCAACTTTGTGAATGGGAATAACTTGCTCCCATTGGTGGATCTAAATGATGTGGCACTTTTCACATGTGCCCGACCTACTGAATCAGCACACATGTCGTGCTTGTACTTGATCTATAAGTAGATCCCCTTGAACAATGAGAAGTTGATGAGACATTGAGATAACCTTGAATCAAAAGCTCAATAATTTGGAGTCCATCAAGATTTACACTACATTGTGAAATTGGGTTGTTGCAATATAACAAACAATTTATTTCTAAGATTCTACCTATTTTCCATATAGTAATAATTTTGCTAGTAGATTGGAGCCACGTACTCCTTACTATCCCATGAATAAATACTCTACAACAACATTCCTCTACCTCTCCTATTTATAAGAGAGTAGAAAATGGAGACAACTCCTTGATGCTTTGTTGACTAAGTGAGCAAGAAAGCTAGAGGAAAGAAGGGCGTGGTTATCATCTACTTCATAATCTCATGTGAAGAAACCCATCTCAATTGGAGATCATGGTGTAAGAGAAAGTTTTGGGGCCATAGGAAAAAGGTGGTAAGAGTAGCGTTTTGGCTTTAAGTTACTTGTTTTCTCTCTTTCTCTTTGTGTCGAGGTTTTTGGTTTGCTCTAGTGCCTGTGAGACTTGTCTCCATCCTTGGTTTATTGCGATGTAGCTCAAGGTTGACACATGCAACCATGCAAGTGTTTGCATTGATGTGTACATGTCTATAATCAACATGCATGTGGTAACTAATCTTGGCAATTCGTTCTTAGCTTGCCTACATCTATGCTTGGGTGGAGAGTAATTATCAATACTTATTTATTTTTATTTTGCAAGACAATTTATGATGTTTTATGGTTGATTATAGAACAAATTACTACAATACTTTAATATATTTGCATCTTAGATGAATATAATGTTGAGTGATATAGAGATTTTTATGTTGTTAGAACCATTGGGATGTGAGAGAGCAACCACCTTTGTGTCAAAAAATGTTGGTTTTGACAACAAGAATCCTATTTTTGTCTTGTTTTGAACTATGATGGTAAGATGCAATTTGGACGTGTGATGATTTTATGTCAACAATATTGTGGTAGAGCCATAAATGTGTGGATGGGTACATGGGAACATAATATTAGTGATGGTTTGAAAAATCCTCATTTCCTCAAACAGATGTGGATAATGCTTTGATGCTAAAATTTCAAGCTCTTCGACCTCTCAAAAAATTGTATCGTTGATAATGAAAGTTTCTTGTAATTTACAAGTGGTCTATTTTGATGTAGGCATGTCCTTATCTCCCACCTAAAAATAACTTGCTCTATGCTTTTTAATAGCATTCTTGTTTTATTCTGTCCTATTCTACCATCATTGTGTACTACTCTCTCTTTGAATTGGAGTCTCCTTTTGTACCTTGGGATTTCCTATCCCTATCCATTGCTTTTGGGGCAACTAGAGAGCTATTTAAATTTAGGATTGTCTCGAATACACTATGACGTCTTCCATTATCTTGTTTTGAGAAAAATACATAGTATTTTTTCAAATGCCTTGTTTCTTAACCCTTTTTTCTAGTTTTAAGTATATCATTTTTTGTCATTATATGTTTCACTAAATGCTCTCTCATTGTTCGTTTATGCAACAAAGAACAATCTTTATAGAGGCCTTTACTAGTGGCTTGGGTTTTTGAATGCCATCAAGACTTCGACTTTGAAAATGATCCAAGCAACTAGTAAAGACAATAGAAAGACCTCCCTTGCATGGCCAAATGTTTTACTTATTGTGCTATAGAAATTTTCATTCATTGTTCCGAGACAAATTTACTTACTTGATTAATAAGACTTTTACCAACAATCAAATTCTAATGGGCCATAAAATTTATGTAAAGTTTCTCATTATACACTTCTACAGTTTACAGGCCACTGTAAAATGATTTTCGGTTTCAAAAATTTAAGTACAAGGAAAAACTAAGCATGTATGGCATGGCTAGCCACAGGAGCCCAACCCTATTTGAAATCTACTTGATTGTAATTGTGTGAACTTGGAAGTCTTAAAAATAGGTTCAGGGGAGTGGGAGTCGTATGATAGAAGCATTGAAGTATGCTAAGTACTGTCATTGATTCTTGAGGTAAGCAATCCTACCTTAGGGATGAGCTATTCTGACTGCTGATAGTTTGTCATATAGCTTTAGCATGAGGACTTAAGAGCAGTTAACATACCAAATAATAATCAGACGTCTTAAGTGCTCATTGATGTTGAAAGAGCTTACATTTCAGCTATGGCAATTTATTTTACCTGTTATAAATCCAATAAGCTGAAAAGTTGTGGATACTTGTATAGATTTAGTCATTGTTGCCTCTAGTCAAGCACTTAGTACTTCTATTCACATAAATAAAGGTTTACTTTGGCATTATAGACTTGGTCATTTGAATCATGCTTCTGTACAACAAATGTTTAAGCAATCCATTGTTCTTGATCTCGACTATCTTGACAAGAAAGTCAAATTATATGTCTATCAAGACTGTCTAGTTGGTAAACAGACAAGTCAACCATTTAGATCAAGCCATGAGCATACTGCTAGAGGATTACTAGGTGTTGTACATACAAATATCTGTGGCCCAATGAAGAATACTTCACTGAAGGATGACAAGTATTTTATAACTTTTATTGATGAGTTTTCCAAAAGAACTATGGTGTATTTTATTAAGAAAAAATCAAAAGCTTTCAATTGCTTCAGAATCTTCAAGGAGCGTGCAGAGAAAGAGACTGGTAAACAGATTAAAGCCCTGAGGTCCGATAATGGTGGAGAATACATCTCTACCAAATTCAAGGAGTACTCCCAGAGCCAAGGCATTGAACACTAGTTTATCACTCCTTATTCACCTCAGTCTAATGGCTTAGCCGAGAGGAAGAATCGCACCTTGGTCGAGTCAACCAAATGTATGCTGGTACACTCATCTTTACCGAAGAACTTCTAGGCTGAAGCTGTTTCCACTACAACTTATATCCATAACAGATGTTCGACCAAGGCCCTCTCAAACAGAACACCCCATGAGGTGTGGACAGGCTCAAAGCCTTCATTAAAGAACCTACAAGTATTTGGATGCATCGCCTATGTGCAGATCTTGAAGGAGACAAGGAAGAAATTTGACTTCCAAGGTCTCAAGATAATCACACTTCATCTGACAACACCTGCAAGCTGCCGACCCTGATACCCAGCAGACTTTGTTCAGTAGGGATACAGTCTTTATCGAGGAACAGTTTGTCGACCTCGAAGGCAAGGATAAAGTTCCAATTGAATTGAACCTTCAATACCTGCCTCGACCCGACAATTCGAGCTTCTGGCTCAAGCGTGCAAATAGTCGACCAACTACCCACAATAACTAGTCAGACGAAGAATCTGTTGATACTCAGCAACGACAAATTCAAGAATTGGATTATCAGCCGATGCTTGTCGAGTGCGCACATCTAACAACAAGATTCTGATCTCATCACCAATTGGAAAACTTTAATGTTCCTCAGCATTACATCTCTGTCACTGGTCTTACAACTTGAAATTCAGTGTAGTTTTGAAAGAAGGAATAGACAACCAGATGTAAATAATATAGGGGTAGAAAGGAAAAGGAAGTCTAAGCCTGTGCTGATTGGAACCTTTTTGCTCTTTTCAAACATTCCAACTAAGAGAATCATTACAATAGCATGCCCAAGTGTTGTTTTCAATTCAGCCAGGGACTCTACCTTCAGCCATTTTGGACGCTCCTGCAACCAGCAATGACGAGTAAGGTTGTTTGCAAATGGCAACACAATTAAAAAAGTCCCGATTTGAGCAAGGATAAGTTTGTTTTCACTACCTTGCCAATGATAAAGATGCTACATTTGAACCGTTTTAATGAGGATATACAAGCACTATTGCTTGATTCTGATTTCGATAGTGCAAAACAAATGAAGAAACTTCAATTAGCATGAAGGCTTGATGAACTAAGTCACTATAATAAACGATCTCTTGGGATATGCTGACCAAGGTTCAGAAATGATCTATCACTGCTTGGGCACAACTACTTCAAGAATCAAACTGCCGACTGTGGCTTAAGAAAGCAACTGGAGGGAAGTTATGATGATATTGACCGCTGAAAGAGCTGAAAAAAAACTTATTTAGCTAATGACCTGAAGATCAGCCTTTCTAAACACATTGACAGCCTACAACTTATCAGGCAAGCATAGACATTCTAAAGAACATACAAAATTGTAAATTTTTACAGGACAATATTATGCTATGAAGAGAGAAATGATGCATATACCGTAAGTGGAAAAAGTCCGAAGAGGTTAGAAAAGGTCTGTTTTGAAACACCATCACCTTCTTGACCAGGTATATTAAGACTGCTCACAAAAAGATCATACAGGCCCATCCCAAGTATGAGCATCACAGTGCCCATAAGATACACATCTGGGACAAAAAAAAGAAATTGAGCTCAATTATCTCTTTTTATAAAACATTGTAGAAAAGTAAATTCACATTTCTCCAAAATTTTGTCTGATAATGACTTTCATAGTTGCTGTCCTGATATGTCATTTTATGTCACTTAACTTGATCAACAAAAACAGATTTCCATCTTTACAGCTATATTATTTTCCAAAAAATCGACCCCATAGAACCAGATGCTTTATCATAGATGACATCCAATATACCAGGATTGAGTGAAAATGACCATTTTCAGTCCCTGATTAGAAAACTTGTGGGCTGGAAAGGACAAAAGAGGAAGCCTAATTTGCTGAATGGGATTATGAATATAAGAAATATATTCTCAGATAGCAGAACCTTGACAGTCATATGATCAAGTTTCACCACAGTTTGGGTTTGATAATTTTGCTGGAATTCCTACAGTGAAATGATGTGTACATGAATTTTTGTACTTGATGTCAAAATAGCTCAGTTCAAAGATTATCTGTTCAAAGGGGGTTGCACTCACGGGAAGATTTGGAAAAAACCAGAGAAAGACTAGCAATCATGCCTCATAGAAGAGCATGGTTGTGGGGAAACTCGTTTCTCCAACTGCACTTTCCCACTGATGTTTCTCTATGTTGGGAAATGCTTCTAAAGAATGGTATGCAAGAAACCACGTTTCCGCCGATGGGGAATACTAGGAAACATTTTCACATCAGAGAAATGCGTTTCCCCATCCCACAAGGACAAAAGTTCCATTCTACACCATTGGTGACTTTGTAATCAATTTTTCATCTATTTTTGAAGAACATTTGATCTTCCGCTCCACTTTTTAACCCTCCAAGTGATTCATTGCAGCAATTTTCATAATACCAAATGGAGCGAGGATTTCATCTCTCCATTTCCAGAATCCCATATGTTGCCTCACGTATCCCGTTTTCCAAAGGAGACTGAAAGGTTTCTTAAAACGAGAGTCAAATCTCTGAAGTACATAAAAAACTTCATCAGTTACTTCAAATACCACTGGAACAGCATAAATGCAATCGATTAGAAGTTATAGGCAAGGACTGATTCTGATTGTCTTTGCTATTTGCAGACAGTGTGCCTCAAAATTTGACTACTGTCTCTTCATGTTTGTTCTAGGAATAATACAAATGTGTGTGTGTGTGTGTGTGTGTGTGAGAGAGTGAGAGAGAGAGAGAGAGAGAGAGAGAGAGAGAGAGAGAGAGAGAGAGACCAATAGCCTCCACTAGTAATAGAACCACTGCTCCAGAACCAAGGTGCCGCCAAGTGGAAATGAAATAATATTTGAAACACTCAATCACAATTGCAGATCCCTGCAAATAAGAAGAAGCATCCCTCTTGTGAAGCTTTTCATTGAAAGCAGAAAGACCGTGTTAACAGATTTCAGTCAAGTAAGCAGCCTTCTATCATGAAAAAATTATCAAGACTCAGCAGCCATTGATGTTTCCATAAAACCACGAGTAGGGACATAAACAACTCACCACAAAAAACAGGTATAGGAGTACAAGTTCTTGAAAATCATGAACATCCACACCTTATAGCAAAGCGAAACTGCGATGCAGCTTTCCTAAAGATTAGGTTGTCATTAGAAGGTCCAAAGAAAAGCTTACTATGTTTGAATATAGTGCAGATATGAAAAGAGACTTAGAATTTGCTTTGCACAGGAACACAGATCATGCTACACAGTAACACAGACAGAAAACATTCTCCACAACAAGCTCACATAGCAACTGTATTTCTCAAAATGAAATTACACTGTACATATAGTTGTTCACTCAGGCAACCCATGCATGACCTAGGTTGCCGTTGGCGGGACACGTGTCCCGTCGACTTGCCTCGTGGCGAGGCCAACTGATCCTTCCTTATCAACTGATAGGATCCACAATACAGTAGCACAGTGATTCTACTTTAATTCTAACTCTCTCCCTTAAAGTAGAGTCTACTTTATACAGTCATATACATAGCTTTAAAGTTAACAAACTTTAAGTTTAGAATACTGCAAATAAACGGTCTCTTCAATGAACAAGTTTTTGTAACTTTCCCAAGCTTCAAAACTCTTAATAGGCATTTTCTTATGAAGTTAAGAAACTCCAAAAAAAAGTTTTTCTTTAAAAAAACTACACTATACAAAGGTTTTTTAAATTATAAAAAAGGAGGGAAAATAGACTTCCCACCTCTTTTTAAACACATACCACCTTCCGGGAAATTTTGAAATGTGACTCTACATAAACCTGCAGCTTTCAACACTTTCTCTTCACAATACTGAGAAGAGCTTCTTCGATCTCTTACCTACGAATAGTGTGCCCTACCGATGGTAATCATTCACAAAGATCTGAACGGTATGCTCTCTTCCTCTCAACCCCTTGCTACAGTTGTTCTCCTCTTGCTTTATCATAGCTTCATAAGGGATGCTCTCATTATTGAGTAGATACTAATCATCAGATGCTTTCTTTGCATAAGTTTTATGGCTAACAATGGTTGCTGTCCAGCGATGGATCTTATTTAAGTTTTCTTTGTCAAGACTGAGGCACATTTTGCCCAGAAGGCAATGATGAAGGCCTTCCATAATTTATGAAAGTTGTCCACTATCTCTTCTAATAGTATTGATTCATAAGCCACGAGTTGACAACTTGTATGCGGCTGTTTTTAGAAGCTATTTGGGACATAAGCATGCAGTTGTCCAGCGATGGACAACATGCTATCTTTTTAACTTTTCGTAATAACTTATGGAGTATGATATGCATGGAGTCCAGCAATGAACTACATACATTCATTCTCTCTTCTGAGAATAAGCTTTTGATAAAGTTAAGTAGGAAGTCCAGCGATGGACTACATACAACTATTCTCTCTTTTGAGAGTAGGTTTTTGCCAAATATATGAAGAAAGTCCAGTGATGGACTACATGTTTGTGCTTTCTCTTTTGAGAGTAAATTTTTTGCTAACGATATGTAAGAAGTCCCAGCAATGGATAGCATGCATTTACATTCTCCTGTAAGCAAAAATAAATTATGATAAACATGTGAGGAGTCCTGCGATGGATAGCAGACTCTCCCTCTCACTCCTGTTTATATTTACTATGAGCAATATGAGGGAAATCCAACGATGGACTCCTACTAAGGTCTTTTCATGATAATATGGTGGGATTATGAACCTTTGGCTCATCATCCTACTATGAACAATTTTTGCATTGGTTCTCTAAAACCTATTCCTTCTACTATCTAGAAATTAGGATGGTTTACGTGTAAGAAATGGTTTATGTTCTCTATTCTTACTATAGACTCGAAGTGCTGATACTTTTTGCTAAACTGATGTAGCGACATTCGTTACTACGAACTCCTTTACTACTTTTCGATTCTTACTCGAACCAAGCGTTATCGTATTCGGAGCAAAGGTACGCTTTTTACCGATACTCTACAAAACAGAAAATACACACCGCTTACACATCTTGCAACTCTGTAAATACTACTAAATAACCACATTTGTTCTCACTATGGTGTAAAGATCTGTCTTAATACCTAATAAAGACATTGGAAATCACTTACTAAATGCTCCAATCTGTCTATCCAAAACAATGTCCACATATCATGGTCGTTATGTGATTTCCATATAACGATCATGATACCGCTTTACCCTACCCTATCAATTGTCACTTTAGACCCTTGGTGAGATACAACTGGAAAGCATGGATATGCTCAGGAGTATGGACATTAGTGCGTGACATACCTTACTCCGTAAGGGTCACTTGGGTCAGTATAACATGAATTTGCCTTGATACTAGCACATGTGTTTACACCAGGTCTTTTGGCTAAGTAAAACACTAAATGGTTTAAACTTTTCATACTCTTCTAGGTATAGAATGAACAGATATGGACTAATTGCCCGTAAGTTGATCAGTATGGCATTCGCCATGATATGGTGATATAACGGCTTGGCCTATCGCTAAAACATCATATGTTTGGGAAGACTGGACTAGGTTTTAGAATGCTATTCAAAGCTATCAAGTAGTATGACTTCTTTTGGACATGAATAACAACTGTCGTTCAGCTATGACACTTGTCTTCCTCACTGAACTAACTTGAGCGGTTTTGTTTTGTGGGATGGTGGCAGACGTCTTGAAAGTGGTTATGCTTTATGGTGCTTTCTAGTATTGTATTTTACTTTTCAGTTGTATTTTACCTTGTTGGATTATGAATAAAGGCTTCAAAGAGCTTCAGTCTTGCTTTGTCAAGAGGAACTAAGTGCAGTCTTGTATCTCTCTCTCTTGCATCCTGGTGGTGTAAATCCGACTATTCCTTGGTTGGGATAGTACTAAAGCTCTTACCTTGTATCCGATTCATAAGCTAACAAAGGTCTGTTTGCATGATTTAGTCCATAGGATGGTTTCAGGATGCTGCTGCTTTGGGTTATGGGGAGCCCCTTCCTCCGCCTAACCATTTTGTTCATACTTTGATTTGCTCTACGAAATAGGTCATTGAAATGCATAATTTTATCATTGATACTGATAGGGCCACTTGTTCTTCTGCCGGACCTGAGGATAAGATTCTGCGTTCTGTTGATTTACTTGAAACTATTGATTGGGTTAAGATTTATCTTGAGTTTGTTAAGAATAAAGATACTTTGAGTCTAGTGGAAAATCTTTATAGTCATCTCAATGATTTCGTCGAAAAATTTGAAGAAGAAGAAAAGTTCTACAATTTACACATTAGAAAAGTGTTCATGTGCCTGGAAAATGAAAATGGTATCACCCTTGCTATTTTTTCCCCTTCTATATCTGATGCACCTCTTTCACCACATCTTGTTGTCTTTATTGATGACCTTGATGAGGATAGTGCTTCTCAGTTGGAAATCTTTTCCCAAGACATCTGTGACCTTTCTTCTTATGATTTTTGCCAATCTAAAAGTTGTCAAGTTCCTTTTTCCGCAAAGATTATCGAATACATATAAACTTTGAAGTCTGCCTTCTGTCAACTTCCTTGCACCCATCCCAATCAACCTTTGGATTATGATGACTCATCTGATAGAAAAAGAGAGGTAGAAGTCTGCAAGTTAGCTGCCCTGCATAAAAGCCCTTCTCTTGAGACCCCTGTAACCTTCGGCGCCATTATCCATATGAACAAGTTTGAACTTTCTCGGTGTCCCTCTAAGCAAACCTGGGCTCAAACCAAAGGCCATTTTGAAACTAGCTTTAACAGAATAAATTTACACCAAGCCAGAATCTGAAACTGGAAAAGACCCTTTTTCAAATGTAGATGTGGTGAAAAATGCAAAAATAGTCCCTCTATCATCTGGTTTGACCATGTCATCTGGTTCATAACGAATAGTCTTGGTAAGCTTTTTCCTGGTGCTTCCCTTCAAAATCAAATGATCGCTTTTTTTATGTGGCTTCATAAACCTGCTAGGGATGTAGTGAAATCACACTTGACTTTTCTCTTTATTCGCCAACACATGATCGATGCTTCCATTGAACTTGCCAAAGACTCCTCTGCCAAACTCCTTGCACCCCTAGGAGATGCTGAAAATATCTGAGAAATTGAGCGCCTTCTAAAATGACCTAGCTTTTCCACTCTCCAAGATAAATACTTCCAAAACTCGAACAAAAGATCTGGCTCATTCAATCTTAACAATCCAAACTCAGTTATCTCTGGTTCGGGAGTAGGAAAGTCAAAACGATTCTCAGATTTCAAAGGAAAGGAAGGGCAAAGCAGCGGCACCAAGAATGATCTACCAGTAAAAATTTGAACTTTTATAGTTCTTGATCGATGTGCAAGATGAAGATGGGACAGTTAGAAGAGCAATCAGTACTTCAGCGACGGGACGTGCAGGGAGATTTTTTTTGCACTTATGTTACCGGAATAGAGTTTTTGAAGTTATCCATGTGAAGGACTTTTATTCTCACGTTTTACACAAACTTTTTGGTATTGTAGATGGTCTCTTTTATGATATTACCTTTGGTTGGTCATACCTACCAGTGTTAAATGCGAATGGTATTTCCCTTATGACGTTTTTTGTGAATTTGATATAGATAACCTGCATTTCTGTCATTGTCATGCTTTTAAACATTTCAAAAATTTCATTTCAAAAAAATTTGGTCATGTCATATGTACGACTGTAATATCATCAAAAGTACTCTTTTACGGAAATCGTTGGAACAAGGCCTAAACCATATTACTTTAAGGCAAACTAATGTGAATGAGATTACTTCCGAACTTTATGATGGGTGGCTCAGACTTATGCAACTTTTACCTTCTTATACCTCTATGGAGGAAACTACGAAAATAAAGCATGTTGCTTTCTCCAAAAATACTGCACTAAGCTATATTAGAAAGGGTAAATTGCTTCATGGTAACACTGCTTCTGTTATTATGAATAGGATTGCCAATGATGAACTACAATGGCTTACCAACTTTCTTTATGTTAATGGGATTGATAAAGCACAACACAATCCATGCTTTATGTGTAAATTCTTTGTACGAAAACTAGCCATACAAAGACTCAATAGCCCAGATTTTACATCTTTTCCAAGTGATTTATCTAACTCTGTTGAGGATTCCCTCCAGACATTGAACTTTTCATGGAAAAAACACAATTGAGAACTTCTGATAACCCTTTTTGGATTTACCCCTTGGACTTTCTAGAAATAGAAAGATAAACGTCGGAAGGTAATATCACCAATTTTCTAAATATCACCATTGCCTTTGATCAAAAGTCCGGTGTGACACAACTTTCTAAGTTTGACAAAAGAAGAGAATTACCTTTTCCTTTTTTATAATATATACATCTGGCTTCGAATAGACCAATCTACAATTTATATAAAGTTATTGTTTCACATGTCATTGCCACAATGTACTATTGCAACAAACAAAATACTTTCATCAATGAAGTCGGAATTCTAGTTGATGCTTTCCAAAAGAACGGTTTTATGAGGGATAGACTATATTTTATCATCGATAAGTTGCTTCGCACTGATTCATTTTCGGGATTGTCCTACTCTCTACCACATGATGTCGAGTGTCTTTTGGCGGGCAGTTAGCTATCCCTTACGGGGAGTAACTGCCCCCGAAGGGATTCACTAACTACGGGAAGGTTGGTGGGTTCTCTCTCTCTCTCTCTCTCTCTCTCTCTCTCTCTCTCTCTCTCTCTCTCTCTCTCTCTCTCTCTCTCTCTCTCTCTCTCTCTCTCTCTCTCTCTCTCTCTCTCTCTCTCTCTCTCTCTCTCTCTCTCTCTCTCTCTCTCTCATGGATTCTTTCTCATTTTTATTCACCTTGTCTTGCTATCAAAAGCACAGAATACTGCAAATAAACGGTCTCTTCAATGAACAAGGTTTTGTAACTTGCCCAAGCTTCAAAACTTTTAATAGGCTTTTTCTTATGAAGTTCAGAAACTCCAAAAAAAAAGGTTTTTTTTTAGAAAACTATACTGTACAAAGGTTTTTAAAATTATAACTATAAAGGAGGGAAAGTAGACTTCCCAAATCTTTTTAAACACATACCACCTTCCGGGAAACTTTGAAATGTGACTCTACATAAACCTGCAACTTTCAACACATTCTCTTCACAATATTGAGAAGAGCTTCTTCGATCTCTTACCTATGAATAGTGCACCCTACTGGTGGTAATCATTCACCAAGATCTGAACGGTATGCTCTCTTCCTCTCAACCCCTTGCTACACTTGTTCTCCTCTTGCTTTATCATAGCTTCATAAGGGATGCTCTCATCATTGGGTAGATACTAATCATCCAATGATGCTTTCTTTACATAAGTTTAATGGCTAACAATGGTTGTTGTCCAGCGATGGATCTTATTTAGGTTTTCTTTGTCAAGACTGAGGCACATCCTGCCTAGAAGGCATCGATGGAGGCCTTCCATAATTTATGAAAGTTGTCCACTATCTCTTCTGATAGTATTGAATCATAAGCCATGAGTTGACAGCTTGTATGCGGCTGTTTTTAGAAGCTATTTGGGATATAACCATGCAGTTGTCCAACAATGGACAACATGCTATCTTTTCACTTTTCGTAATAACTTATGGAGTATGATATGCATGGAGTCCAGCGATGGACTACATACATTCATTCTCTCTTCTGAGAATAAACTTTTGATAAAGTTAAGTAGGAAGTCCAGCGATGGTCTACATGCATCTACTCTCTCTTTTGAGAGTACGTTTTTGCCAAATATATGAAGAAGGTCCAGCGATGGACTACATGCTTGTGCTCTCTCTTTTGAGAGTAAACTTTTTGCTAACGATATGTAAGAAGTCCCAACAATGGATAGCATGCAATTAAATTCTCCTGTAAGCAAAAAAAATTTATGATAGACATGTGGGGAGTCCTGTGATGGACAACAGGCTCTCCCTCTCACTCCTGTTTATATTTACTATGAGCAATATGAGGGATATCCAGCGATGGACTCCTACTAAGGTCTTTTCATGATAATATGGTGGGATTATGAACCTTTGGCTCATCATCCTACTATGAACAGTTTTCGCATTGGTTCTCTACTTCTACTATCTAAAAATACGATGGTTTACGTGTAAGAAACAGTTTATGTTCTCTATTCTTACTATAAACTCGAAGTGGTAATATTTTTTGCTAAACTGAATGACTATTCGTGCATGTGATAATGTATCGACATCCGTTACTACGAACTCCTTTACTACTTTTTGGTTCTTACTCAAACCAAGCGTGATCGTATTCGGAGCAAATGTACACTTTTTACCGATACTCTACAAAACAGAAAATACAAAGGAGTAAAACCTAGCTTGGGTATGGCATTTGATGGGCTTCATTGTACTTTCACATGGGCATAAGTCCTATTGTTTGTGAAAATTTGTAAGAGACATCATGTTTTTAACATCCATTAGCAAGCGAGTATTTGAAAAATTAGAATGTTTAGGCACTTGTGCGTGAAAGCAACCTAAGGATTTTATTGTAAGATGTGTAATGCAAGTCCTTTAATAAATGTGGCTTCTAAGTCTTAAATGATTTTTACATGCTCCAATTTGTAATATGCAAGATGCTCCATTCATATAACCAAAAACTCATAATGTTAAAGAAATGTATATGTCAGTTAGATACTTGGATTGTGTAAAGCACATAGAATAAAAGACAAACAAAACATTCATAATGTGAAATGGGCTACAAATTGCATATAAAATCTTCACTATTTCAATGGAAAACATATCATAAACAAATTGTTTGAGGATTACGAACAAACTAGAACAATCATGGAGAATATTTTATGAATCCTCGTGTCATTAATTTTAAAGCCTAAAACTTTTGAACCAAAGTTGCCACAAGTGCATGCCTGAACTTCAAAATTTATACTCTAACAAGGTTGTGTCAAAAATCATAAACCCTTAAAACTCTTGAGCCAAAGTTTCCATTCATGCATGGATGGACTTCAAAATTTATGTTTTCTCTTCTTCCTTCTCTATTTTGGTTTTAAAACTTTGTTAGTGATTATGTCAAACAACTTAGCTAGTACCATTTAGGTTAACAATGGTTGTGGCAATATTTGATCTTTTATCAAATCAAACTGCTGATGAAGTTCATGCACATCGAATGAGAATGCATCATGATGTTGATATTTGATGTCACTTTGACCATGATGTCGATATTTGATGTCCTTGATGTTTGATGTTAGATTGGTCTTCATTTTGTGACATGACAAATAGCAAAAGAGCAAGTCGAGCTATGAATGCAAACCTCATGATCTTCAATAACAACAAACACATTAGCACTAATTTTAAGCTTTTAAATAAGCAAGAAAAGTGAGAAAGAAGCTCAAAAGCTACTTGTACTTCTAGAGCTTGTAAGAACAAGCTTGGGACTCTCATACACTCATCATCTACAAGCTAATGCCACAATGTCCTATTGGCATGACTGTTAAATTAAGTAAGTTTGAGTTTATTTTGTAGACTTTTTCGTCTGTGGTGAGACTGTGTGTGTGTTTGTGCCATGTTAACGACACGTACTGTGTTGAGTCAGGACACACATCCCACAACTAGGACTGTATTGCCATGCAGTTGTGCCCCTTAAAAGTGACACTATATAGATATACTTCTTTATCTGTTTTGTCAATAACAATTCACTAAGTATTCTCTTGGGATGTGGAGTGCTCTCTCCTTCAGTAGGTGAATTTATCTAATCTTTTGCTTGCTAAATTAGCTAATGATAATTGACATGGTATTAGAGCATTGGTGTGGAGCAATTAAAGGTTAGCTTGGAGCCGAATTCTCGGAGAATTCGAAGAACCATTTATAGTTAGTCAAGCAGGCAAATCAGTCAGTATGTGTTGAAGAATCAATGTTCTCAATGTAAGCTATGGGCTTGACTTGGTTGTAAAATTAGAAATTGCCAAAATTTGGAGCTTGTTGGAGTAAGCACGTGTGGTTGAGAAAAGCAAGTTGTTTACAGCCAATTATGCACCAATTGACATGCCATCAATCCAAGCACAATCCTAGCAGTAGGGAAACCTACAGTATTTTTCCGCAGAAAACTCAGAGAAAGTTGAGAAATATCCAAAAAAGTGAGAGAAACCCTAGAGCTATGGTTTCAGTAGCAAAAGTGTTGGTAATAGTTGACCTCTTTTTACATTGTAAATGGCCGAAGGAGGGCGGAATACATGTTGGATGAGGAAGCGAGAGAGAGATAGATATAGTGCAGAACAACTCCTATTCGCAACAGGACCGATGGATTCATTGTGTGTTCAAACAGTGGTTTGAGCACATCCACCAAAGACTGTTGATTTATTGTTAATCAGTTTGAATGAAGGTTCAATTCAGAATTAAAGTAATGGTGCAACAAAGTAGCGCTTGTTCCGCAGACGTTAAAGACAATCGTCGTCTGATCAAATTCAAAGGAGTCGCAAATGTCCGTGATTTGATCAGACTGAGTGAATGAGCAAGACAAGTAAATATGAAAGTGCAATTAGTCACAACACAGTATATCTACGTTAGACACAAATATGAAAAAAGCATTGCTTTTGTATATTGCACTGAAAATGCTTGTCATGGAGAAAGAGCAACGTACATGGTTACAGCTGAAAAACAGAGGCGTAACTCAGATGGAAATCTTTGGCTCTTTTGCATACGGCTAAATTAGAGCTGGAGATGTATTTATACACATCCTTGTTTATTACAAGAATCGTTTAACTAATCTATAATTACAAGACTAGTTTAGTTCAAACAATGTACTTGGTCGTGAAATTATGTACAATGACCTCTGTACAAATAAATAACAATCAAATGACTCGAAGTCATAGATTGTCACATTTTTTTTCTTTCTTAGCATTTTTTGGGTTTTCTCAAAGTGTTGGAATGATCAAACTTTGAAGTAGAACCAACTATCGCATACTTCGCCTTTTGCTGAAGTAGTAAAAATTGCCGATCGTTCAAGTAGACTGCAGTGTCGCATTTTTTGGGCAAATGCGAAAAAGTCAACAAACAATTCATTTGGTGAAGTGGACTGACAATCAGTTCATTAGCTGAAGTAGACTGGATTGTTGCAATTTTTGAGAAAATGTAAAAAAGCCGACAAATAGTTTATTTGTTGAAATAGGCTGAATTGTCGCATTTTGGGAAAAGGCGAAAAATTCGACAAACAGTTCATTTTTCAAACTGTTTGAAAATAGTCACTTTGTTATATATGTCGCATTTTCTGGGAGAATGCAGACTGTTGCGAAAAACAATGTACTTCTACAAAATATTGGGAAGACAATGTCTTTCTGCAGACTGATAGAAAACTTTGAATTGTTGAAGTCGTTGAAGATGGCCAGGTCTTCAATTTTCTTCAAATTCTTAAACTTGACATTCGAATGTGAGAAGAATAGGATTGGTTACCCTTTAGTCTTTGTCCATGAATGAAGGTCACCTGAAAATCCGACATAGTCGTTCTTCGAATAGTTCGATTGTCTGAATTTTGTGATTCCTACAGGTATCAGATGAGCAGACATAGAGCCAAAGGAGGTTCATCTGATCCTAGATCAGTAATCAATAAATGTGCAAGAAAAATCTTGAAATAAAAATAATATCACCAAGGAGAAGGCTATGAGCTTAATTTCCAACTGTTCCCCTTAAGGTCACAATTGTGTCTTGGTGTCTTTATCAGGTTTATCATGTTGAAAAATTTCCGATGCTTGATCCTTGGAAGAGCTTTGGTGAAAATGTATGCAACCATTTGTGTTGTGGAGCAGTATTGAAGAGTCACTTGTCCTAAGGAAAACTTTCTCTTGAATAAAATGATACTGGATTTCAATGTGCTTAGACTTGCCATGAAATCTGGGATTCAGAGACAATGAAATACAACCGATATTGTCACACAGAATGGTTGTAGCATTAAACTGAGTATGATGCAAATCATGAAGTAATAGTCTGATCCATATAGCTTCTTCTATGCTTCGGTTGAAGAAAGCACATCTTGCATTGGAAGACATTAAAGAGAGTGATGAAATATATTCAGGGAAGTTTAGATCACTTTCTAAGTTATGATGGGAATGTTATCAACCCACTCGTTCTTCAAGGTTACTCCAACTTAGATTGGGGAGGAAATCCCTCAACCAAAATATCCACTTTCGGGTTTTGTTTCTTTTTGGCAGGGGGACCAATCTCGTGGAACTCAAGAAAGTTAGTCAATACTATGCTTGGATCCATTGGCGTATCAATCGGTTTGCAATCAGACATATGAAATTTCTCTAGAACATTATCTAGATATTTCTACTGGCTAAGATAGACTTTCTTTTGTAATCTATTTTCTAATAAAGAATGAACAACGCCTAGATCAGTCATGTCAAATTCCTTTGAGAGATCACTCTTAGTAGTGTGTAGTAAAGAAGTGTCGTTAGACAGAATAAACACACCATCTACGTAAAGAGCTATATGAACTGAATTGGCACCTATATGCTTGGAATAAACATTACAGTCAACTGAATTGTTTGCAAAACCCAATTGAATAAGGTAAGCATTGCTTCTTTCGAGCCAAGCCCTTGCGGCCTATTTCAAGCCATAGATCGCTTTGTGCAGCTTGCACACTTTGTGCTCTTGGCCTTGGACTTAGAATCCTTTCGGTTGGAAGGTATACAGCTCCTCTTCAACGTAGCCATTGAGAAATGTAAACTTTGAAGAAACAATATGCTTCAAGCCACAAAGCTTTGCTAGCTTTCGAGCTCAAGTCCGCAGAAATGCAAGGGAGCTACTCGGACATGATGACCAAAGCTTTGCGGAGTGAATGCCCGACACGACAGTCAAATATTCATTGACTAAATGATACTCGAACACGAAGAAGAAATGTTCGTGGACCCAAAAAAGCTCAATGGCGAGGACCAAGGCAGAAGAAGACACGAAGACCGAAAGGCAGTGGATCGTCATGCTTCAAAGTACAAAGCAGATCGGGAAAATACAAGGAGGACATGACTTCTCCATGGGCCACCTGGATACCGTTAGGAGATGCTTAATCAGCCATTTTTGTAATCCCTAATTAGCTTAAACGTGTTCTTTCTACCCATCTATATAAACAGATTGAGAACGAGAGAATAGGTTGAACATTATATAGATGTATTAAACATCATGTAGATGTCCAAGAAGTCCGCTAGTAAGTGAGACAACTATATACAATTTGTGAGAGAGATAGTGTCTCTCACGTCGATGCGCTGCGTGGACATGTCACACAACGCTCCAGAAATTCACTAATAATACTATGGATGTTATACATATGTTTTTCTTGTCTTGAATATTATTGAATGCCTTGATGTTTGAATGTTATCTATTCGTAATCAGCTGTTTACTATTGATTCTGCACGCTAGTTTGTTTTGCTGAATGTATAAACAATTAAACATAGTTCAACAGTGTCTGTCTATGCTTTGGAGGATTGTAGATCTGATTTAGTAGGCAGTAGTCTTGCAAACAGAATCGAATTCCATCCGGGCTTCACACATATTATCTTAGTAGTGATATCAGAGCATTTAACGTTCTAGATATCAAAATTCAATTTTTGTCAATAGTGGTATCAGAGCCACAAGCTCATATTTGAGAGCTGATATAGCTTAGGAGCTATCAGATCTAAGAGACAGGCATTCAGAACAAGAAACCAAAAATAGACTAAAAAATATTTCACAAACAATGGCATCAATAGGCAGCATACACTCAACGATTTGCATAATTCTCGACTCAGCACGGACCAGCTTCCTAGCATGGAAGGTGAAGACCTCTCTCATACTAAAGAGAGAAGGGCTATTTCCCTGGGTAGATGGCACCGAGGAGATGCCTACAACCACCGACAAAGAGCTACGAGAACGAAGAGAAAAGAAGACAAGGCAGTAGCCTTGTTGTCATCATCCATCGAAGATTGCCTAACGATTGACCTCGCGACACTCTCTAATGCAAGAGAAATGTGGGATACATTACTTACCAGATTTCAGACAAAATCATGCGGTCAGATCATGTTTCTCGAGCCAGCATGGAGCTATCATAGGGCGAATTCGATAATCTGTGATGCGTGCATGAAAGAGAAGATGTCTTGAACTCCATTCAACAGAGATTCCTACATAACAACAAAGATTTTGGAGCTGGTACATTCGGACATCTGTGGACCTTTCAATGTGATCTCAGTAGGAGGCTCAAAATATTATATCACCTTCATTGATGACTACAACAAGTTTTCTACAATCTAATTCATACACAACAAATTTTCCAGAATCTAATTCATACATGCACTCGACAAGTTCACCGAATACGTGAACTGGGCGAAAAGATACACAAGAAGCAGAGTGAAGAAGATTAGGACTGATCATGGTGGAGAATACATCTCGAACCACTTCATTGACTTCTGCAATGATCGAGAAATCCTTCACATGGAGACTGCATCCTACACACTACAACACAATGGTGTAGCTGAAAGAAAGAACAGGACACTCATGGAATCTGCAAGGTGCATGATGGCCTATTCGAAGGCACCAAGGGTGCTATGGGCTGAAGCAGTAGCTACAGCCGCCTACATCCAGAACATGATAGGCAAATCAGGTGTTCCTCACACGACACCACACGAACTATGGTGGGGTAGAAAACCCAATCTGACACATGTTCAGATTTTTGGCTGTGCAGCTTACACACATATTCTTGATAAACTTCGAAGGAAGCTTGACGAGAAAGTCGAATTAGGATATCTCGTTGAGTATGACAATCATTCGTCATATTATAGGGTCTACATGCCATAAATGAATCTAGTGAAGACTGTCATAGACGTCAAGTTCGATGAGACCATCACAATGGCCGACAATGATTTTGCCAGCTATGAGGTCCTAGAAAAGTAGTTCTACAATCTGCCGACCTTGAAAGAGGGAGCAGAACCCGAACACTCAGCCGAAGATGTTTGAACTCCACATCAAATCAGCTGAGCGACGAATCAGATGAAGAAAGAAAGGATAGCAAGCCGGCCTGCAGCTACAACTTCTGTAAACCGAGATGGTTTCGGACCTTGGTTTTGGACCTAGACGAAGAGACAAAGGCAAGAACATTGCATTACCAGAAGAATCTCCAAGGAGATCAACAAGAAAAAGAAGAGCGCTAGCAAGATTTGTGCCAGGCAGCTCGACTTCAAAGTCCGAAGAATTTTGTGGATTCAGTGGCGAACCACAAACATTCGATAAAGCCATACATAGTCCAGACAAGGACAACTAGATCCAAGCCATGAACGAGGAGATCAGATCCATGAAGAAGAATGAGGTATGGACACTGCAACTAGTGCTAGATAAGCGAAAGACAGTGCAATGCAAATGGGAATACAAGCTCAAGTATGGCATAAGCAACCCAACATAGCTTATGCCATGTTCAAAATGAGCGATTTCAGCACGAATCCAGCCTGAGCACACTGGAAGTTCGCGAAACAAATTTTACAGTACCTTCAGGAGACGAAGGATTATGGGTTGTGTTACTCTCGTGATGCAGGGTTTCAGATGCACTCCTGCAACAATGCAAGTTCGGCATCACTCAAGGATGATTGTAAAAGTGTCTCAGGAGGGTGCACCATTGCAACAGACAAAGCAATTCTCTGGGTCAGCAAGAAGCAGACCATTATAGCTCAGTCATCCTATGAAGCAGAATACGTTGCAGCCGCAAAGATGGCCAACAAAATTATATGGCTCAAACAGTTCCTTGACGGACTAGGTGAAACCAACCAAGAGCCTCTGATTTTGCAGATGGACAATAGCAATACATTTGACGAAGGATCCCGTACACTCGAGAATGAAACACATTGCAATCAAATACCATTGGATAAGGGACCTAGTCACAAGAAACGAGTTGAAGACAAGCTTCATTGGAATGAAGCAAATGGTGGCAGACATCTTCACCACGGACTTAGACAAAGATTTGTTCGAGAGGTAGAGGAAGAGTCTGGGAGTCCAAAATCTACCACGCTTTGAGAGGGAGCTAAAGAAACAATATGTTTCGAGCCACAAAGCTTTGCTAGCTTTCGAGCTCAAGTCCGCAGAAATGCAAGGGAGCTACCCGAACGCGAAGACCAAAGCTTCGAGGAGTGAAGACCCGAAGACGACAGTCAAATGTTCGTTGACTGAAGGATATCCGAACGCGAAGAAGAAATGTTCGTGGACCCAGAAAAGCTCAATGGCGAGGACCAAGACAGAAGAAGACATGATGACCGAAAGGCAACAAATCTTCACGCTTCAAAGTACAAAGCACATCAAGAAAGTACAAGGAGGACATGACTTCTCCACAGGCCACCTGGATACCGTTAGCACGTGCTTAATCAACCGTTCTTGTAATCTCTGATCCACTTAAACATGTTCTCTCTACCCATCTATATAAACATATTGAAAACGAGAGAATAGGCTGAACATTATATAGATGTATAAAACATCATATAAATGTCCAAAAAGTCCTCTAGTAAGTGAGACGACCATATACAGTTCGTGAGAGAGATAGTGCCTCTCACGCCAACTGTGAGTTTTCAACAAGTTTAGTCATATTTTGGTAAATTGTCAATATGAGGCCAAAACTCATTTTAGACTTAGAGATAAACTTTTTGAAGTTATATTAGTTTGAAATACATTCAATAAACACTTTTTGAAAGTGTGGAAAAGTTGGTAGTTGTTGGGATGTAGATATAGTCGGTGAGCAGCCCTTCCGCCTATCAAAGAGGGTTAGAATGAATCTATTTCATCCTCTATTGAGGCTGGCTTCTTGAATGCATGGCTGGCGGAGAGCGATCTCGAGCCCTATGAGGATGCGGCTTGTGCCTGGCTCGTGTCTGGGCTTGTATCTTGCCCTTGATTGTCGGCTCCTATATCCGGGGGCCCTTGATCTTGTGCACTTGATTCCTGATCTGGACTACTCGCCCCTACTATTTGTTTTCTCTTTTTCTAGCTAGAGCTTGTCTGTGCAGCGTCGAAGATACTTCTGCTCCATAAACCTTTGGCAGGCCTTGAGGGCTTTCCTTGCCTGAGCCAATTCCTGGTTGGAGCTTTTCCTATACTTATCAAACTCTACCTGATAGCTATTTAGGGTTTGGCTATAAATCTGCACTTGATGCCGGAATAGATTCATTTTAGCTTGTGATAACAGCCTTGTATCAGGCACGGGTTGAGCTAGCCAAACAATCTTCTCATTTTATAGTGCTTGCACTTCCGCTCCCAGACGTGTATTTTCTGTCTCGTAGATTTGGAGTTGCGCCTGGAGGGGGGCAAGCCACTATGAGGCTTCAGATTGATAGCGGCCTTGTATCAAGCGTGGGTTGAGCTAGCCAAACGATCTTCTCATTTTGTAGTGCTTGTACCTCCACTCCCAGATGTGTATTTTCTGTCTCGTAGATCTGGAGTTGCGCCTGGAGGGGACAAGCCGCTGTGAGGCTTCAAATTGAAGCTCCTGGACTTTTGCTGAAGCATCTTTAACTACTTTGAAGAGGTTCTGTATGTACGAGTCGTCTTCTTTTTGCTGCAGCTTCAGGATCTCCTTGTGCCCATCTAGCTCATGTTGTTGAACTATCGTCAACTCTTGTTGTAGTTTCGTAATTTCTCCTCGCAGCTAGGTGTTGTTGGTTGCCACAACTGAAGTACACGGCTGTCCAATGAGGTCTTGGCTGCTACTGCATCTTGGATAAAAATTTCCAAGGCTTGGAAAGTCATCATGAGATCCGTAGGACTGGCCGGTATGCTGATGCTAATAGGGGCTTGTTGTGTGGAGGCCCCGACGACCTGTACTGTGTCGTCATCGTCTTCAATTAGTTTCTTCAGAGATTTCATGCAGTCAGGTGTGGTGGGATCAGCATGATTTGGTGAAGGTATGAACACTGTTTGTACAAATGCATATCAGGCAACGGTTAGTCGCCCTCTACAGACTTCACTGGAGAGGTGAGGGGTGTGAGAAAAGCAGAAGTGACAATGGGAGTAAGAACAGATTGTTCAAACGAGAGAATGGAGGAATAGAGGGGAATTGGAGGGTGGTTTGGAGGATGGAGGGAGAAGAGGGGGGTGATGTACCTTGGTGTGGCAGTGAAAGATTGATGAGCTGCATCCACGCCAGGGTGTCGGGAGAGAGCTGAGAATCTGCAGGGTTGATCTGAAGAGGTGTGGATGTAAAAATAGGGAAAATGGAAGAAGCGATAGTGATGGACGGGGTAGAAGAGGATGAAATAGCTACAGATGCGGTTTATACAGATGAAAGAGGAACGGAAGCAGAAGCAACAGTGGAGGGTTTAACAGAAGAAGATGTGGCTGTGGTAGAAATGAAAGTGGTTAGTTGTGGGATGGTGGTGCGACATCTGGTAGCCAAGAGACTAGATGAGGAGGAGGAAACGCCACGCATTCGTTTGCTGGCCGTCGTGTCAGTGACTGCAGGTTGGGCAGAGGTGGAAGCGACATATGGGGGATAAAATTTAGTGTGAGGATCAGTGGTAGACAAAATGCTAGAGCGGTGGAACCCGTGACCCTTCTCCTCGAGAAGTGCTCAAGCAAAGTTACACAGTAGTGGTCCTGCTACAATACGGTCATGCGTGCTAGATTTTATGGAAATGGAAAGTTCGTGCAGGAGGAAAGTATGCCAGTTGTATGGCACTACTGTGGGGCTAGGAAACTACTTGAAGGATTCCACAATTTGGCTAAGCAATGTGGATTGGATGCGGTCCTTGCAAAATGTTGAAACAACCAAAAAGTTGTTCAACAAATAAGTAGCGACTTGGATTACAGGTTCGTTGATAGCCTCTATCAAGTACCCATTGTTAGTTTGGATGGGGATCTCAGGAGCGGTCTTGGTTACAAATGGCTTGATGAGGTTTTTAGCCTGGCGATGGGAGATTGGTTGGCGATCATCGGACACTATGCCGACAATGACCATGGAGTTAACGTTGATTCGTACCTTGTACGTGGTACCTTGGTACAGGAAGTGGAAACGTGACTTCGGTGCATCCCAGGTTGCATAAGCATGAAGGACGAGATCCATGTTAATATCTGAGCAGAATAGCACTGGGGAAAAACCCATTGCTTCAAGGAGAGGGCCAGCAGTCTGAACCCATGGTTTGATCAAGTCTGAAGCCATGGTTTGATCAGGGCGTCAGAAGGTAGGGTCCATATCTGGGTGGCAGAAGGTATTTCACGTTGGATGACCTTCTTCGTGCTAGTGTCATCTGAGGAGGATGAAGAAGTCATGATGTTAGATGGTAATAGGTGCATTAGTGACAGAGATGAAAAAAGGGAACATGCACTCAAAAAAGAGAAAAAGACATCCAAAATAGTAAAAAGGCCCCACAAAATTGGAAAATAGTGAAATCGAAAAAACAACAGTAGTAATGGTGGTACTGAACGTGGATCTGAGGGCTGTGAGTGCATATGATGGCTTTTGGAAGTTTGGTAGCAAATGGAGAACTTGAAAAATCTAGACGAAAATTCGGCAAAGCTTCGCCGAATGAAGTGTACCAACAATAGAAGTAACCAACAAGTAATTCTTCCTGTGTTGCAAGTTTTATTAACAAGATATAGCAAGGGTTGATGGTCCGTATAGAACGCAAAATTGGTGGCCATCAAATAGTGTCGAAACTTTTTACTGCATAAATCATTGCCAGTGCCTCCCGTTCTATTGTCGAATAATTTACCTCTGAATCACTGAGCTGACGACTTGCAAATCGGATTGGAAAATCTTTTTTGTGTTCTCCTGGTTGGATTAAGACAGCTCCTACTGCATACTTTGATGCATCTGTATGCACATGAAACTCAATGGACCAGTTGGTGTTGAGACCAATGCATCTTTAAGCTTCTAAAAAGCCTGTAGGGCTTCCTCAGTCCAATGTGGTTCCGTTGTGAGTTTGTAGATTGGTTGTGCTAGCTCCACAAAGCCTAAAATGAAGATCCTGTAATAGTTAGCATGACCCATAAATATGTAGACCTCGCAGATCATTCATGATGGTGGCAGATCGACAATGATCTTGATCTTTGACAGATCTATGGTGATCCCGTGTCTTGATACTATATGGCCAAGGATTAGGCCATGTGTCACCCAAAATTGACACTTTTCTGGGTTCAAGGATATCTGATAATCATGGCATATCTTTTGCACCTTTCCCAGATTGGATAAGTGCTCTGAGTTAAGTCCGTGCATGCACGGATCATCCAGGAAAATCTCCAGAAACTTCTGCAAATACTCTTTGAATGCTACCTACATAACTCGTTGAAAAGTACATGGGGCATTCCAAAGTCCAAATGGCATCACCTTGTAGGCATAGGTTCTCCATTTCGAAGCGAATGTTGTCTTATGCTGATCTTGCGATGCTATCTTCACCTGATTGTAACCATTGAAGCCGTCCATGAAACTATAGGCTTCTACTCTAGCTACTCTATTCAGGACACTTTCCGTAGATGGTAGGGAAAAATGGTCCTTCTTGGTGATTGCATTTAACGCTTTAAGATTCACACAGATCTGCATCTTGTCGTTCTTCTTGGGTACTATGACTATTGGAAATACCCACTCAACATCTAATAGCTTCTACAACTTGCTTGATCAACTCTGTATAATTCGGGTTGTAGCAATAGTAATGACTCACATTGGGAACTGCTCCATTCACCAAGGGTATGGTATGCTGACTACTGTTGGCGGGATACCCTTCATATCACTATAATTCCATGTAAAACAATCCATGTATTCCACCAACAATGAACATAGTCTCTTAAATTGTGTGGGTGTTAACTATTTTCCCTCATGCACAATTTTCTCTTCTTCTTCTGGCTCAGCAAGGTCCATCGGTTGCGTTTGCGCAGGTCCTTAGAAGACTTGTTCCATTGGTGTCTGATTCAGGTCAGGTTCTCGTTGCGCTTGCGGCATCATGATCACCACGTCGTCCAAGGTATAATTCTTGAAGGTCTCAAGCATCTCGTGAATTGGTGCTCGACGAGATTTCTCCTTTAACATATTGATCTTAGCCCAACTAGTAACCTTTTGGTTTTTAGTCATCTGTGAGGAAGATGACACTGCATCGGAATTCATTCGGATCGACTTCAAGGAGTCCAACACCTTCTTATGTCTTTTTTTGTCACATAGTTGGATTCATCCTTGTTGTCTTTCTTCAGAACTGGTGTGATATTTGCCTCATGGTTGCGAATATTAGCATCCACCATAGCTATAGCCTCTTCCGGTAGATTCTTCCATCGGATCACCTAGTTGTAGCGTTGTCTCAGCTGGTTCTTTCTGTGCGTAGGTGCCTTTGGGGGATCTATCTTGGAAACCTTAGCCATAGCGAATTTTCATGGCGGCTGAGCTGGTACTCTCTTAATTCCATAGCGATCTGGTTCCATATGCTGCAGGACCTGCTCATCAGCTAGCTCAATATCCTTGTTGTATGTAAGAGCATGTTGCCAAGGAACTAAATCATCGTCCATAGGGTTCTCAATAGCTTCCGTTGACATCCGTGCGACATTGATCATGTTTACCCCGAAAGTGATTAGTGTGTCCAATGTGTAGCACTTGGGTGAAGATGTGCTGGGTTCTAGATCTGAATCATGTTGACAAGCATGCCCAACCATATAGTCAACAGTTGTCAATGCGTCCATCCATCTCATGATATCTATTTCAAAATCGCAGTGACCTCCCTTGGCTTGCCTTGGGCGATCAATCATATGATCGGTGGTGGACGATCCTTCATCAGCTTTGGGTGCAATAGGTTTCACCGCCCATGTGGTTGGATCAACCTTTACAGCCTATTCTCTATTTTCAAAGTGAGTTTTCCGGTCCCCTAGTTGTGAACTACTTGTGCAGCTCTCAACCGTAGTCTTCCTAGTAAAATGCGGTATGTAGATGGAGACTCTGGTATGTCCATCACCACAAAAGTGATCACAAACTGCATTCCCGCTATCTTCACAGGGATGTCGTCAATACACCTTTTGGTTTTACACAAGATTGATCCACTAGCTTGATGGCGAATCTTGCTGGCTTCAATCCTTGTACACCCCACTTCTGATACAAAGTAGTGGAGATCAAATTTACACTGATCCTCCATCTACCACTACTGCCTCGTCCTTGAATATTTTGTGCTTGATTGGCAGGGTGATATTATGCTCTTCACTTTCCCACGCTGTCTTGATGTGGAGGACGTTACTTGTTTCTTTGTAGCCCGCATAGTATATGGACTCTTGTGTTGCTGGTTCTGCTTTAGCTTTGGCCCATTTAGCCAAGAGGCTCTTGGCTTGTGGCGCAATCCGCAGTAATTCTCCGAGGGACAAACTAACACGGCTTGCTAGCAAACTTGTGAGCACTTCAATGTGCGGATCCTCGAGCTCCCCCATATGGAATGGTGGTTCATGATGATGCAATCGATTCTTCTGATCAGTTTGCAATGGTGAGCCCACTTGTGGTACTGGTCCTTCAGCAACATGAGGTTCTGTAGGTATGTCTCTTGCTTGAGCTTTTTTGTCCTCTTGCGCTTTCTACACCCAATGGCGTATTTTCTGATATTGTCTTCCTTCTTCTCTCACATTCGGATATGGTCCTACATCTAAGGGTTGATCATCGGATACTGATGGGGGTTGGTGAGGGCGCCACTTCCTTTCACTTTTATGCTCACGTGACTACTAGCATCGGGGCTTGAAGGTGTTGTTTTTCTGGTTGCGTCCCTACTGGAACTATTGTTGGTTATATTGTCATGAGATTTAACGGTGCACTCATTCCAGGCCTCAATGGCCATTTCTTGTAGCAGTGTCCATAACCACATTCTCGGCAAAAGGATGTGTATTTCCCCTTGTATGGGCATTCAACAATTCGGTGTCCTTCGTCACATCCGTAGCAACCGTAATTTCTTCCACCTGGACACTGAGGCTGAGCTGCATAGGTTTCATAATATTGATTGATGGCTGGATCTACAAATGGTTCATCCGGCCTGTACCATTGCTACTGCTCAAGTTGAGGTGATGCTAGTACTTCATGTTCTACTGTTGTCAAGTTTACATGAGACACTTGCTGATTAGCTGGCCCTGATGGTGCAGGTAAGGCCATGCGTTGCTGGTTGTTTGGCGTGCCATACCTCGGTGCCGCATTAGGTGCCCCTTGATGGTAAGAATAAGAAGTTTGATAAGGACTCCTATTCTGTTGTATGATCCGGGGGTTAAATGGGCGAAATGTCGTCTTGTGTGATGATGCATTGCATTCTTGAATGATCTGAAATGCTTCACATGGTATCAGAGCTATTTTGTTTCAGGTTATGAAAGGATCAACTACATTTATCAAAGATTTGGAGGAGTTACCAATGCTAGAGCATGCTGGATTGATTTCTACTCAAAAATCTCCATTTTTGCATGTGTAGAATTGATCTTTTGTAGGTCAAAACTCAATATAGGATTATATACTTGATCAATTCTGATTTCACACTTGGTTTACTGGAATTAGATGATTTTTGGTGCATTAGGAAGGTCTCACTGGAGGCTACAAGATGATACATGAAGTTTTTAGAAATTGCATATAGAATTTGAGATATTCAATCATTTGTGATTTTGTCAAAACCATAATTTTGATTGGATCTCTAGTTTGTGAGGTTACTGAACTTTATTTGAGTGTGTTTCAATCTTAAGAAGTGGCAAGAATCATTAGATAGGTTGATCAAGATTTTCCTATTCTATGTGTTGATTTTCTAATTAGAAGTGCTAGAAGAGATTTGAGAGGTTCCATATCTTTTTGATTTTTTCTTGAGTTCATTTGTTGACATTCAAGAGAGTGCTTTGTGCATTGGAACAGGTTGAAATAAGAAGATCAAGTCATTGCAACATGGCTACAAGTGGTGGCTTTATGTTGGAGAGCAATGATAGGCTTACCTCAAGTAGCTATTCATTGTGGAAAGTGAGGATGGGATCACTTCTTGAGATGAATGATGTTTTGGATATTGTTTTAGGTTTGGAGGAGAGACCAGCAATTCAACAAGATCAAGTGAGGTATGATAAGAGGGCCAAAAGGGCTCTACACATGATTAAGATGAATGTTACCAATGAACTTTTTGAGGAGATTGGTACGTGCACATCATCTTTGGAGGCTTGGGAAGCTTTGAAGAAGCTTTATGAATCCAAGTCTACATCAAGAGTGCTTACTCTTAAAAGGCAAATCTTTCAAAGTTTGCAAAAGAAATAAGAGTGTACTCATGCTTTTGTTTTGAGGGTTAAAGCATTCAATGATGAGTTAGCATTTAATGATGAGTTAGCATGTGTTGATGAGAGCATTAAGGAGGTAGAACTTGTTCAAGTTATACTTAATGTCTTGTTGGATGATCATGATAATCTTGTTCAAAGTTTTTCTATTCAAAGGACTTTGCCAAGTATTGTGAATTTGCAAGAGATCTTGGTGAATGAGGAGTATAGGATTCAATCAAGAGGAGGTGGATCTACATCGACATCTCAATATGAAGAGGATGCTATGTTCATCAAAGGAAACTTCAAGGGAAAAGGTGGTCTAAAGGGCAAGATCAAGGTGAGACTTCTTCTTTTGGCAAAAAGAAAGATAGGTCTAAGCTGAAATGCTTTTATTGTGGAATCAAAGGGCATTTTGCAAATGAATGTTTGAAGAAGCAAAGAGATGAAGGTAGCAAACAAATCAACTTTACCACTAATGATGAGGATCTAGGTGGCGGTGACTCTCTTTTGATGTGTTCTTCAATTCTAATATCAAGTGAAGGTGACAAAGATTCATGGTGGATTGATAGTGGAGCTAGTTTGCACATGACTAGTCACAAGGAGTTCTTTACTTCTTTGGTCACTTATGATGGAGCCAAGAAAGCAATTCACATGGCCAATGGTGGTGAGTGTGTGATTGAAGGTATTGGTTCAATTCCTATTTGTCTCCCTACTAATAGGTAAGCAAGACTTGATGGTGTTCTTTACATACCTTCACTTTCAAAGAATTTGCTAAGTGTTGGTCAAATGATAGAGAAAGGATACATGGTAAAGTTTGGTGGTGATGCTTGTTTCATTACAAAGGAATAAATCTTGGTTGCTAGGGGCAATAGACAAGGTAGACTTTTCAAGCTTGATGCTTTTGTTATGGCTAACAAAAAGGATGGAATGGAAAAGGATGATTGGTCTCAACTTTCCAAAGTTACCTTTTAGCATCAATAAGATTGGTGGATCTTATGCAAAGTCTAAAAAGCCTTCTTATGCTAGATCTAGGTCAAGATCTAATATGCTTCTTGGAGATGTTCATCTTTGTGCTAACTTGGCTAGTCTTGAGGATAATGATGGTGTTTCAATGGTTTTTCATGGCAAGTGAAAGCATGCAAAAGGTAAGGAAAGAGCTAACTTCATCAATGGTGGTGAAGGTTCTTCCTTGGGAAAGATTGTTGTTAATGATTTCTTTGATCATATGGAAAAAGGTGTTACGAGGTGCATGCATGAAGGAGGTTGTTCTTCTACATTACTTTGTTATGATTCCAAGAAAGTCATTTTTCCAGCAAGTGGAGTCACATGTATTCATAAAGAGAGTAGATCAAATGGTTCTAGTAAGAGACTTGGTGAGGGAGATAGTCACAAGTCAAGAAGAAGAGAAGTATGTGAGAGTTCAAAGTAGGATGTACTTTGAATGATGTCATTGCAAATGATAGTGAGGAAAAATCATTATCATATGAGTCATTACCTAAATCATTGAATAGAAGTTCTTGTTTGAAGAAAGAGAGTACTTCAATCATTCTTATGTTGAAGGTACTAATCATTTTTTTCATGGCTTCTAATGTTTTTGAGGTTTCTACTTCTTATGATACAATCATTAAGAGGGAGTCTTATGAAGGAAAGAGAAATGGAAGATTGATTCTTGGGAAGATTCAAGGCATGGATCTCACATCTCTTCATCAACTCAAAGGATTCTATGATTGTGAATTGATCACTCATGATCAAGATGGCAAAAGGTTGGTTGGAGAAGACTACATGGAACAAATCGAGAGGCAATTTCTTCAAGGCAAGGGAGATCTCATTGGTGAGCTTATTGAGGTTTTTATGGACTAAAGAAGGCTAGATTTATTAGGTTTGATACTCATCTTCACCTACTCTACTTATGTTGGATGGAAAGTCTGGAATCTATCTTTTGATATATGATGGTGCCACCAATGGCATTGTTTTCACTAACCTTTGTGGAAATTTGAGATCAAGCATTGATGAGTTCTTGTTGGATCTAGATCATATGTTTGAGAGGGAGTATTTCCAGAGGTTCAGTCTGAAGATATTCATATCTTTGATGTTCAAGAGAAATGTAAGCAACTAGAAGCGACTCACTTTGCTTTACTCACATGTTTTGGAGAATCTTCTTGTGTAGATGATGCTATGCAAGTGGATATTGGCTCTCATGGTTTTCATGCTGTAAAAGCAAGTAATGGATCTTAAAAACAAAGTTTGTTCAATGACTTTGATGGTCAAGAGGAAGATCAAGAGGTTGGTCTCAAAGGGCTCCAACAACACAAAAGGAGAGGTGGCAATTTGTAGCTAGTCAAGAACATCAAAGGAAGGTTATTTGGCAAAGATGTCATGGATCTGTTTTTACAGGTTATTGAAGACTCAAGTAAGGTCAAAAGAGCAGCAAGGAAGTGTTTTTCAAGTTTACTTTACTTTTTCTATCTCAAGTTTGAACTATTTCATGTGAATGTGTGCAAATTGTCAAGATATGGACAAACTAGCTACATTGTCTTGCAATATCTTATTGTTGGAGTTGTACTAGCATTCTTCGTTGGTTTTGTTGACGGAAATGAAGCCATTGGAGGTTCATTATATCACTTTGATGGTCAAGAGGAAGATCAAGAGGTTGGTCTCAAAGGGCTCCAACAACACAAAAGGAAAGGTGGCAATTTGGAGCTAGTCAAGAACATCAAAGGAATGTTATTTGGCAAAGATGTTATGGATCTGTTTTTACAGGTTATTGAAGACTCAAGTAAGGTCAAAGCAGCAGCAATGAAGTTTTTTTCAAGTTTACTTTACTTGTTCTATCTCAAGTTTGAACTATTTCATGTGACTGTGTGCAAATTGTCAAGATATGGACAACTAGCTACATTGTCTTGCAATATCTTATTGTTGGAGTTGTACTAGCATTATTCGCTGGTTTTGTTGATGGAAATGAAGCCATTGGAGGTTCATTATATCACTCATCCATGATCAAGCTCTCAAGTGTTGAGTTACTTGATGCCAATGTTTGGAGATTGTCAATTTTTGGTGAATTCATGGTCATTTTCTTGTGTCAAGTAGATGTTGAAGATGGACTACTGCAACCTACTTGGTTTATGGAGTCATGTGGTGCTGGATTTGCATCGTTGATGTACTCCCCTACTCATGGATTTCCAAGTTTTGATGATATCTTGTGGCAAGATGGAGATGGAGGCTCATTCGTTGAGTTTTATGGTGGAGACATATCAAGAAAGGACAAAGTTGGAGGAGACAAGCAAGCAAATGGTCATCACTCACATTTATGGTTGGTTGCTGTAATTTTTCAAAGAGTTCAAAGTTTGAAACATGGAAGAATCATTTCATTCACATTCTATTTGGTTCTTCATGTTCTAGTTATATCTTGATGTGTAAAATTGATGTAAGAAATATTGAAGCATCCAATTTGGACACTATCCTCTATATCAATTATGGAAACTACTTTAGAACCTTAGAAAGGAGATCTATACTCAGGATGGAGATCATTCTAAAGTTGGATCAAAGTAGTATGGTTAAAACTATGCCAAAACTAGTTGAAGAGGGAGTGTGAGAGATTTCAACAAGTTTAGTCATATTTTGTTAAATTGTCAGTATGAGGCCAAAACTCATTTTAGACTTAGTGATAAACTTTTTGAAGTTATATTAGTTTAAAATAAATTCAATAAACACTTTTTAAAAGTGTGGGAAGGTTGGTAGTCGACTTTGAGAGAGATTCAAATTTGAACTTTGGGTACATTGAATCTAGTCCCAAAATAGTAGGGTTTTTCATATTGGAGGGAAAGCCAAGTGGCAAAGTAGGGTTTGGACTTGTTATATATTGTTGTAACTCATGGAGAAAGGGATCTTCTCTCTTTTCTCTCTCATTTCATCATTATATATGGTTCCCTTTGGGTTCTACTACTCATTGGTGCACTCTCATGATGTTATCTTGCAATTCTATGTGTAGAATGATCATTTATTGCTATTTTTAGTTTCACACATGTGAAATACAGTAGGGTACTGTAATTGCATGGAAAACAACTATATTTTATGTTTTGGTTCATGTTTGATCAGTATCTCTTAGAGATTGCATCTCATTTTGTATGTAGATGCTGATTTTTCTAAATTGGCAGGATTGTTGGTTTGCTCCTTTTGTAACCAAAGATCAGGGACATGGATTGGATCTTGAATGACCTAAAACCCTTCACACCGACACGCTACGTGGACATGTCACACAACGCTAAAGAAATTCACTGATAATACTATGAATGTTATACAGATGTTTTTCTTGTCTTGAATATTATTGAATGCCTTGATGTTTGAATGTTATATGTTCGTAATCAGTTGTTTACTATTGATTCCACATGCTGGTTTGTTTTGCTGAATGTATAAACAATCAAACGTAGTTCAACAGTGTCTATCTATGCTTTGGAGGATTGTAGATCTGATCTGGCAGGCAGTAGCCTCGCAGACAGAATCGAACTCCATCCGAGCTTCACACATATTACCTTAGCAGTGGTATTAGAGCATTAATGTTCTAGATATCATAATTCATTTTCTGTCAACAGTCTTGACATCCATTTGATGCATTTCGAGGTCTTTCGCTACTGCTAACACAATCAGAGTCCTAATTGACTACATTTTGACAACACGACTGAAAATTTCTTGATAGTCCACTCCCTGGATTTGAGTGAAACCTTTAGCCACCAACTATGCTTTCCATTTTGCAATGGAATCATCAGTGTTGATCTTCTTTTTGAAGATCCACTTGTTGGCGATAACTCTCTTGTGAGTCGGGAAGTCGACTAGTGTCCAGGTTTGGTTCTTCAAAAGTGAGTTGTACTCGCTTTCCATAGAGGATTTGGAGGACTTCCTCTCTTCCACTTGTAAAAATATAGTGGTTCCCGCTGGACCTTTGGTTCAGTTTTAGTCAATCTCTCAACTAATACTTCTTTGGCTTGAGGCACCAACATTAAGATTCTCCCAATGTAATATCCATCTGACTAGACAAAATGTTCACAATCAGCTCTGATTGCAACACCTATAGTTTCGTCATCTTAAACAGTTCTTCACGATAATGCCAGTTGGGTATTGACATCGGTACGTTGATGAGATCTATGCAAAGGATCTAGTAAATATATTGATGACACAGGTATAGAATGAACTTTCGCTATAGCTCTGGAATTTCCAAGCCTTCTTCTTCTTGTAAGTCTTTAATCCATTGCCTCATATTGTAGTGTTTCTTCTTCTCAGAGATGAGATTTGGATAGACCCAGATACGGTAGGTAGATCAATAACGGTATAGATTCTACAAGTGTTGTTTCATCATCAAATTCTTTTTGTTTTTGAGCTCTTGTGAGAACCATAACTAGTGCAAATGGATTAATGGATTTCCTTGTAATAAAGCTAACTGGTTGCCTTGGTTTGATCATAATCATGTTCAATGGAGCAGTTACAAGTGGTGGCTTTGGTCTTGCTGGACAATCTTTGTAGCAATGTCCATATTCGCATTCTCGACAAAAAAAGGATTAAATTTGCCTTTATTTAGACATTCTGCAATTTTGTGATTTTTTTCACATCCAACCAAGTGGTGCTTTAGCCCATTGTCTAGATTGTTGTTGTTGTGCATCAACATAGATAGCATATTGCTCTGGAGTTCTAGTATCTTGTTTTGTATTATAATTCCAATGCTCGTGGCTACTTGAGACTTCTGACTCCATCATATTGGCATGAGGAACTTGTTGTACTGGAGGAGTAGGTAAAGCTAATGGTTTTGGAAATCCAAGGCCATGGACCTTACCATTTGGTGCTTTCCATCTAGGATTTTCTTGATAACCATACTTAGAATATATTTGCTGGATAATCCGAGGATTAAAAGAACAAAAAATAGTCTCATGTCCGTTTAAATTACACAAATGATAATAGGTATTTGCCATACTTCTTTTGCTAAGACATTTGTTCATGGTGTGATTTCAAACATAGATCGCACACCAAATATTTTTTCTACTAGGAAAATTTTAAACCATTTTCTCTCCTACTTTGTCAATCTTAGCATGTTTCCAACGCTTTTAGATTAGCAACAAATTGTGATTGTATCTTATCCAACTGCAACTGTTGCTTCTGGCCAAGTTTTTCAAACTCGTCCATCATCAATTCGGCTGTCACATTGATGTTTGTGGATGCAATAGTCGTTGAAGTTGTGGTTGTTTGACTAGCTGTACAAGGTAGCATGCCAACATGTGGCTCGTCATCTGACTCGTCATATTCTTCACATATTGCATCATTTATTTCATGTTGCAATGACAAGTATTCTCCTTGGCGTTTGAGTTCACGTCTGATCCTCTTAGGTAAGCCTGCTAGGAACCACATTTTCATGGCTTTATTGGTAACGAGATCTGGGACACATTTTGATCTGAGATGTTTGATTCATTTAATGTAATCATGCACCATCTCCTTCTTTCCCATTTTGATTTTGCATAATAATAGGAAAGGATTGTCCAAGAATTTTCTAGATTTAAATTTCGTAGCTTTCACTGCTTCTCAATTAGATCTTCAGTCAAGTCTTGATTATAAAACCAATCTTGAGCAGCACTAGTCAAGGACATAGAAAATAGTTTAAGTTTGTCTTCTGGATTAACTTCACCATAGACTTCGCATGATTCAGTAAAGATTTTAAAAACTCTAACTAGATCTGATAATCCATTATACCTAGGCAATTCTAAATGATAAGGTCTTCTAATGATAGGACGTTGGGATAACTGATCTTCGGGCTCAAAATCTGAATCTGCCATTCTTACGAATTACTTCAAAAAAATTGGTAAGGTGTAATGAAATATCTAGATTTTTCAATTAAATCCTATCTTCTGATCTGTCAAAACATTAGAGGAGTTTGAGCTCCAAAAAGACCCTTTAAGAATTCGTGCAAGATGTAGTTTAAATTATTAAAATATTATAACACTAATACATTTGACTTGCCATAACTTTTTAATCATAGCTCAAAAGTATGTCATTTAACATATCATTGGAAAGCCCTTGTTGAGCGCTTTCCAATGCACTAAACTCCACTAAATTTGGACTTACCACTAAAAAGTTATGCCATTTTTAGTGTGGAATCAAAATATGGACTCAAAAAGTTACGTTACGTAGATTTCAAATTTGAGTGTTTTGATTGGTCTATGTGTAAGAAAAAATTGAGAAAAAATATAAAAAGAATCTTTACAAAGGGTCTTTTTTGGATTTAGAACTCCTCTAATGCTTGATCAATTGATAATAATCAGATTCAAATTTTGAAAAAAGAGATTTTGATCAATTGATTGATTATCCAAATATGGAAACTTCTCAAAATCAGTATCAAATCAACCTAGAATGTTTTACAAATTTGACAGTACCTAGATTAGATAAATCAGATTTCAGAAATGGTACTAGCGAAGCATTTCTAAAAAAAAGTTAATTTGGTGAGGGTTCTTTCAATACTATTTTGAGTAAAAAAACCACTGAACTGGCTGTTTTTGACAAATATGAAAAAACTGACATGGACAAATATGAAAAAACAGTAGGTAGATCTGACAAAAATAAATCTAGAGCAGAACTGGCGAAGGTTCTTTTGGCAAAAAATAATTTTTGTGTAGCTTGGCGAGGGTTAAAATGAACTTTTTGAACAATATTGATGGAACTAACCTTCACCAAACTCAAAAAATGATGGATAACTAAATTTGAAAGCATCAGGGAAGTTGGTGAAGGTTCAGACGAAAGTTGAAGAGTGATATTGTTATTTTTGCAAAAAATGGTTTTTGACAAAAAAAGCTCAATATAACAAAGAACCTTGACTTAACATTCACCAACTAACTGATTATCTTCTATTAGAATTAACCTTCACCTACCTAGCTATAAGTAGATCTGGGTTAGATCTATATACAATAGATGTTGGAGGGTTTGCGGATCTCAAGACAACCCTAACCCTAGTTAATAAGTGAGAGGGATTTGGCACCCTGCGTGTGTAAGTCCAACCTAGTGATCACATAGTTATCTGATTAATTAGAATGTTAATAAAAGGACTTTAGGCCTTTTTGCGGGACTTTTAATGTCGCAGGGCCTAAATGTCAAGTGAAGTGAATAAAGTTGGGTTTCCCTCCAATTTTGATGGTTCCCACACTTTTTTAAATTTGAATAAAAAGAGAGGCAATACTGGACCAATAGGATTCAAAGGCCAGGGTCCTCCTCTCTACTATAAAAAGAGACCAACTCGAGTTGCTCCTGATGTTCATTTCCTCATTTCAATAAAGCAGATTGGTTCTCTTTAGAAATGAATTGATGAATGTCCTTGCTCTTCCTCTCTTCTCCTCCATTTCTCATGCTTTCTTTGGATTTTGCTAATTGTTGGATCTGATCATTATTGAGATTGCTATTTCTTATGCTTTTTGTGAGAGAGAAAGGGAGAGAGAGAAGAGTAAGTTTCTATCATTGTTGTGGATTTAGGATTAATGGAAGTAGGGTCAATGGATGTAGTGTTAATGCTTAGTGTTAATGGATGTTAGTGTTAGATCCTCCATTCATGTTGAAATTTGAACTATACTATCGCTCTCATGGGAGCGAACCTCCGCGTGACAACTAACTCCGTCTCTTTGATGCTAGATTGACTAGATCTTGGATTCAGGTTAGGCAAGGAAATAAACCCACTACAATTTTGGCACCGTTGTCGGGGAGCTACGCCAATTTTTCAGTTTACAACATGTTTGGTTGATGGTTAGCTTGCATTAGGCATCTTGTCGTAGCATAAATAGTGTTAGATCTGCATTTTAGGGTTAGTTTGGGATTGATTTTGCTTGATTTGAGTGGATTTGCTTGTTTGAAATCTAATCAGATTATTAAACAGGAAAATCTATTCAGATCACCAATCTTAAGATCCATTTGGATCTAAGATATTAGAGAAAATAACAAAAATCGGTCAAATCTATCAAATTTGGTCAAAAAGAGAAAAAAAGCATCATCAGAGCTGAGAATTTTTTACTCTCTTTCTAAAAACCTTCGCCGAGTTGTAGACACCTTCGGTTTTGTTTACAGAACCTTCAGTTTGAAGGGTGCAGATTAGTTCCCAGCAGATTTCCAAAAACATCAGAAAAACCACCAAAAAAATACCAAAAATTATCAAAACCCTAAAAAAATACAGAAAAAGAACCTTCGCCCGATTCATTGTGCTTAGATGTGATTCAGATCTATCTACTGCCAGGTCAGCAAAGAATAATACCAAAAATAGAAAGGTTTTCAGAGGATCAGTTGTCATATTGTCATATTTTTGTCAAAAAAGTCACTTTTTTGAAAAATGACCAGTATTACTCTTAATCCTTTGCCAAAACCTTCACCAAATTTCCAGAACATTCTATTTATAGAAAAATACTATTTTTGAGTTTGGAAAAGATTCATCTTGATCAGATCACAAAAAATCTTGATTTTTACCCTCGCCAGATTACAAAAACTGTATTTTCTTGTGTCAGAAACCTTCGTCCGATTTTCCATAGTTTTATCTATGTCAGATCTTCCATCTGAGAAGTCGGCAAAGGTTATTTTCCAAGAAATCGCCAAAAAAATGTTCAGAGAGTTTTTATCCCAAAATAGCACTGTTGAACCTTCGCCAAGACAACCTTGGCCTAGAGAACCTTCGTCAGTCCTATTTTTAGTTTCTGATTTTCCAGATCAAGTCTCTGTCAAAATTTGGATCAAATCTGAGATATTCTGAATTGGATTCTGAGATATTTATCATTTTTGAGAAGTATCGATTGATCAAATTTCGGAAAGGTTTTCATCATATAGAATCAGATTCTTGAAAAGTGGAATAGAGCTAGCAGATCTAATCTGAGATAGTTTTTTTTTGAAAAAATCTATATCCAATCTCATTATCGATTTGATCTATATTTGTAAAGATGGCTATCCCTGGAGCTGCTCCTAGAGGTGCTCCACAGAGAGGTCAATCCAATTATTGTTAGAAGAGCACCCCGATTGAATCTACCCAAATATAATGGATTAACAGATCCAGTTAGATTTCTTCAGATCTATGCTGAATCTTGTGAGGTCTATGGTGAGATTTATCCTCAAGATAAACCTAAGTGGTTTCCTATGGCCTTAACAGACGCAACACAAGATTGATATTATAACCAAGATGAAACTGAACGTATAGATTGGAAGGTTGTTAAACGAGCCCTTATCACATGGTTCAAACCGCGGCAGTTTATGGAAGACCCTTTTCTACTTTTAAGTAAAATTAAAATGGGAAAGCGGGAAATGATTCAAGATTACATCAAAAGGATGAAACATCTTAGATCTGAATGGGAACCTGAGCTGATTAATGAAAATGTCATGATTATGTGGTTTTTGTCAGGTCTACCTAAACGGATCAGACGTGAGCTAAAACGCCATAATGAGTACGCACTTTTGCAAAATGCTATGGACGATGTAATTCGGGAGGAGGATGAAGATTTAGATGATGAGCCGAATGTCAGTATGTTGCCTTATACAGCAGGGCAGACTACTACGACATCTACCACTATTGCATCAACGAATGCAATGCTACTGTAGAAATGATGCTCAATGAGTTCGAGAAACTTGGGAAGACCCAGCAAAAATAAATGGAAAAGTTGCAGTTGCAATTTGATAAGAAGACCAAAGCATTGGAAAACTTTCACGAAGAAGCGAACAAGGAACCTGAGAAGTTTGCAAAGACTTTTCCTACTAGGGAAAATATTTGGTGTTCTATTTGTACAGGAAATCACACAGTGAACAAGTGTCCTCAATTAAAAAAACGAATGGAAATTGCCATCTATGTAATTCACCTGACCATGAGACTACTTTTTGCAACTTCAACCCTCGGATAATTCAGCAACGGTATGCCCAGATGGGATATCGAGATCCACAATATGGAGGAAATCCAACATCAAAACTGCAACAATCTACTCTTGGATACCCGGAACGTCTAGCTTTGCCTGCCCCACCAAAACACTCCGCTCCTCCTGCCAATTTGATGGAACCAGAACCTTACAAAAGTGCTGAGCAATGGAGCTATGGTAATGATCAGGAAGGTGGATCTTTAGAACAGTATGCCATTTATACTGCCGCTCAACAACAAGCCTCGAGAAATTGGGCCAGAGCACCACTTGGATGCTTTGCATGTGGAAAAAATCACAGAGTTGCAGAATGCCCAAATAAAGAAAAATTTGTACCATTTTGTTGTGATTGTGGATATGGACATTGCTATAAAGACTGTCCAGCAAGACCGAAGCCACTGGCAGCTATAGCACCTGTAAATTTGATAACAATCAAGCAAGGATTAGTAGCTCAGAATAAACCAAGTGCACCCTTGATGGTGGTCACCAGAGCACAAAAGCAAAAAGAACCAGTAGTGGATCCAGTACCTGCTGATTCTATTCCATTGAACGATACACCAACAGCATCGGGAGTCTATCCAAATCTTAATGCAAAAAAATGAAGATATCAGGATATGAGATAGTGGATTAAACATCTGCAAGAAGAAGAGGAACTTGAAGCTACTAAAGTAACAGCTGAAGTTCGGTCTTCACTATTGCAGCCTCCAAGAAATTTACGTACAAATATGAATGATCAATTACATCATCACGAAGAACCCTTCAAGATGACTGAACCGGAAGCACCGCATACAGAATTACTCATGAACATTTTGTCTAGCAAGATCAATATTTCATTGGGAGAGTTTCTAAAGTTGGTGCCAAAAGCAAAAGAAGTCTTAGCGCAAAAGTTAGCTCAAGAAGAATCAGAAGACCATCAGGAGCCACTTTTTTGTGCTGGATTTGAAGAATCTAACGATGTACTCCATGTTGGAGCCGCTTGGGAAAGTGAACAAAAGAATATCACTCTATCGATACAACATAGACAATTTTCTAAAGAAGCAGCCGTGATAGATGGTGGTTCAGGAGTTAACCTGATTTCTACAAAGCTATGTACAAAATGGGGCCTTACAAAGATTAAGCCTGCTACTTTTGCTATTAAGCTAGTTGATCAAACGACAGTTCGTCCACGAGGAATGGTGGAAGATATACCTGTCAGAATTGCAGGAGTACAGTTCATCATTGCTTTCGTCGTGATGGACTTACCAAAAGCACCAAATGTCTATCGAGTTCTCTTAGGACGTCCATGGTTACGAGTTGCGCAAGTAATTCATAACTGGGGTATCGGAAAAATCACTTTTGAAAATCGTGAACGTGCAGTTAAAGTTGATCCTACGACTTGGACTATCAAACCAGTGGTTCAAAAAGCGGATGACAATTCATCAACAACGAATCACACTTATGATCGACCAGAGAAAAAATTGGGAGTTCACTACGATTCTCAAACGGATACTGTCAATTGGAACGAAGCTCTTGCAACAATTGATTGTACAGCAGGATATATGTGTCAACAAGATATTCAATCAGAGATGAGCGAGATTTTCTTATTAGATCAGACTTTGGATACGCCAATCACGTTTCCACTAAATGTGCTGAATGTAGCCTGGATATCAACGGAACCTATACCAGATCCAATTGAGGATGATCTCATACCAGTGAGCCATGTCTTAACTTATGATGGCAATGTAGAATTTACGGAGGAACAGATTCTACATCATATGGATCTGACCAGATTTGGAGTGCGTAAGGTTCCTAATGAACCAACAATCAAATCACCCAAAGCAGTTATATTGAAGGGAGACATAATCACAGGTTCGATGACGAAGAAACAAGCAAAGCAACATTATAATACGGTCCTGAAATGGGAAAATCTCCCTCAAAAGATTGATTCAAAGGAAGTGCCACCTTTATTGGATAAAGACAAAGGAAAAGTCAAGAATGATTCTTCAAGTCAAATTTCTAGCAAGACATCATCATTTAGGAAGTCTTCACCTGTGAAGAAAGATTTATCATCCCGAAAGTCATCACCTCCATGATCAATTCCTGCTAAGAAGACTAAACGAAGATCCAAGACAAGTCCTTTCGAAAAAGAACAAGCAAATGTAGTCCAACATGATATGCCAGAGCATTCCAAATCATGCTTGGATACAAGAAAGAAAAAGTAGGAGCTATTTTTGGTTATTTTTGCATTGTTGAGAGATCTCCAAGATTTCAACCCTAACTTGATAGGGATAAAAGATCCACCAAAATTAGCATTAGGGATAGATTTAGGGCTACTCATACCTGTCCAAAACCGTGATGGATCATGTATATATAGGTGATGATATCTCACCAAAATCAATCAAGCAATTTCATGAATTTTTCTCTCATAATGGTGCAATTGCTCTCTATGTTTATAATTGTTTGAGTTCTTGTGATTCCTAATGATTATAGGATTGAATGTAGGTCTGGTGTACAGTACTCATACTATGGGAGGCCATACTTTCACACGTGTGAAGGCTTCTTCAAGGATTTGGGCCATTTAGTGAGGTTCAAGCATAGATTCTTGATGGATTTTGATGGTTCAAGTTGTGCTAATCTTATGAGATCATAATCTATTGTTTCCCTCATCATTTCAAGTGTTTTAGGATCCTTATTTGCTATAATTTTAACATCAATTCCCCATCAGGTTTTATAACCGAGTTATTGGCCAACTTCAATGCTATTAGAGTGACAGGTTCAAGTTCAACCCTAAGGATCGGCCGATTCTGAACTAACGATATTGATTGCAGATTCTACATCTACTATTGTTGATCTTGCAATGACTAATCCATCAATGATCATATCCACTTTTGGACAGGCTCGATCTAAGGTAATCACACTTATATTTCCAATAATAGGCGATTCTAATGTCCGTAATGCAGATGGTTTCATCATGTACTTCACTTTTCTTCTTACTAATGGCGATAACCTAAGGAGTTGACTTTCACACTTGGGTTATTTAACGCTTTTTGCAAGTCTTGGTTTTTCATACTCTTCCCTAGATCTATTTCCTTTTTGATAGGGTGCGTTCTAGCTCTTTTGGATCCATTCAGCTTTGTCTGTGATAAGATCGGCTTTACTCTGAGAATCCATCTAGAACTTTGGTCTGTTGATATATCAATGACATGTCCTTACGTAGCAATGGTTCGTATAATGTGCTCAAGATGTTCCAGAATTCTTTCGATGTTTGGGCCTTGGATACATGGCCGATCTAGGTATCCGTAATGTTGAGGATGATCAGCGCGAAAGCCTTTCCATCCTTCAGCTTCCATCTGGCGATTGCTGCGTCGTCTGCTTCGGGTTTCTCTTCTACACCTATAACAACGTCATATAATTCTTTAGCCATTAGTACAATTTTCATCTTAAATTTTCACAGATGGTAATTGGCTCCATCAAGCTTGTCCATGATAGGACTGGCTTTCCCTTGGAAATCCATGTGGAAGATTAGTCTAGGTGATAGAAAAAATTATTAGTGACTTAAGTATAAAAATCTGGTATTGAATTACAGAACAAGAAGACGATTACTCTATCGGCTAGTAGAGTCTTGTACTGTGGAAGCTTATCAGGCTACGAACCTAGCTCTGATACCATGTTGGAGAAAGACGGTGTGAGAGTGTGAGGAACAAAAATAGCTCAAAAAGAAAACAAACACAAAAGGAAGCGAACTCGAAACTCGAATGAGAAATGAACTCGAACAGAAAGTGTTCGTGCATAGCGGAACGAGCAACATTACTCTTTTCCTAAGCATGACTACGCCTATCAGAAACGAACAGAATGTTAGTGATGGAAATCACAATCGATCTGATTACGTAGCCAAACATTAAGCAACAAAATATTAGAAGAATAATTTGTCGTGAACAGCTAGACAAATTATTAGTCACGAGTGATTCGCGAAGAGCTAGACTGAGTTTGACTGATAATAAGTCACGAATTAGTTGCGAAAGACAAGACTAAATATTAGTCGCCAACAACTAGACTAATAATAATTCGCTAAGAATAGATTGCCAGATTGAGCAATAAGAGAGTCAGATAGAATGTAGAAAAGCATAGCAATATTGACACAAATCTGAACGCAGAACGAGACCGACCTGTTATCAGATTATGTATAGCAAAATATACATGTCAATAATGTTGTGGAGCACAAGACAATAGCGGACAAAACCACGTGCTCTACAAAGCTAATTCAATCTGTAAAAAGAATGAACCTGTTACTGACAATACAAAAGAATTGTGCAAGGCATCTACTTTGTCTATCTCTGATAAGCTTCTAATACATGCTATATTTTTACACACACACTGGATACGCAGATGGTATCCAACATATATACATGATTTTACAGGTGTGTAGGTGAAGAAAGTACAAAGTGGATGTGTTGTCTGTAGGAGATTGTGGGTGGCTACTGTCATTCTCAAATCTAATTGCACAGTTGTATGGGATGAGTGTGAGAAGGCTGCCACGTCAGCCTTCGCAAAATGAACGTTGGTGAAGATGCAAAAAATGCGACACTCCGACGAAATGCCATAGGATTTGATTTACAGGGTGCCTTCGCTTTTCCTAGGGCACCTTCGGCATTTTGTAAGCAGTATCGCCTTTTTTGCCTGTCTTAAATCACGTGCAAAAACACAGTGTCATGTTTTTTGCCTTTTTCGCCTGTGGAAATTTACTTCTATTTATGCAGAGAGTCGAGTTTTTTGCCTGTCTTATTTTACATGTAAATATGCAGACTGTGCGACAACATGAGTAAAAATGCAGCATGAATGGAGGCAGATTAAAATGGGATTTAGAAGAGTAGAGGAGATAAATCCAACATAAGATAGACTGATATATTGGGTGTAGGGTCGATTACCCATGTTACATTGGATTTGATGTCTAATGCTGATGTTATGGAGGGGGTAGACTCGACAACAATTGTGGTTGCTACACCCGAGCATGTGCGTAATCACCCATCATATATGACTCCGAAAGTAGAATCCAGATCTACTAGGAGTAGGAGGTTGAATCGTCGGTACCAAGCTAAGTGAAGACATCGGACCTTGCTTTTGTCTTCGCAAAACCCCGTAGTCACAGAAGTCTCAAATTCTAGACGGGGTCTTTTTGAAGTAGCTAGATCGCTTCAAACAGCAACATGTCATGATCTTGGAGAGATGGAGTTTGTGTGCAATCATTGTTCGGCCTTAAGATGGAAAGTAGAAATAAATAGCTCTTTCTATTGCATGAAAGACAAGATGCAGTTGCCTTTGATGCCATCATCGTCTCTTTATCTCCTTCATTTGTACACATTTTTTGATGATGTGGGAGCTCATTTTAGAAAACATGTTTAGAGTTATAATAACTCCTTGGCCTTTCCATCTCTTGGGGTGAATCTAGATAGATCCACTACCAACTCCATAGGCGACCCGTATACATTTAGAGTGTCTGGCCGGTTGTATCATCATATTGGTGGTTTGTTGCCCTTAGATAGACCTTCATTTTCGCAGATCTACATCATGGATGGTAATGATTTGCAATTAGATCAGAGATTATCTCTGAATCCTGAGCTTAGGCATGGCATTCTCTCCCTTTTGCAAAGCATGATGATGGATGTAAATCCATTTGCGCAACATTTTAAGAATCTATGCATGACTGCCTCGTCGTACCACCGGGAGCACCTAAGAGAAATCACCACCAAAAATGATCAGAACTCTTCCAAATGGAGTATCAATACCCAATACGTCTCATAGAGACCGATCCACACACTAGATGACACATGTATGTACCATTGGAGCGGAGCCTCATCCCAAATAATAAGTTCACATGCCATCAAAAGCTTACCTAACGGATACTGTTTTGAGATGTTGCATGTCAAGCTTTCATTCAATTCCGTTGGAGGAATCCTAAATCTAGAGTGCACGGTCTTACCACCTTTCATTAACAATGCAGCAATCTCCGACGATGCAACTGCCAATGCTATCCAACCTTGTGCATGCACATATGACAACATGACACTATAGAGAACCACATGCTCACGTACTACACGGTTGAAAATAACTCGCTAATCCACATTCAATCTCTCGATGTCAGCCTGTACCTCTAAAAGGATCTCATCAAGAAATATCTCTTCGCGAAATAGTGGAAAAAACTCGACATCGCTATCGAGAAGTGTGAAGCCAAAATTTGTCAATGACTTTTTCGATGCCTGCATGTGTGTCTCCACATCTAGAAGAGCCCTATCTATCATAATCTAACTCATAGTAACGGCCTCGCATGTTATTGGTTGTCCTAACTCCTCTGCATAATTCTCTACTAAATGGGGCACTACACTCTTCCAAAGATCTAATGGGTCAATAGGAGCACATGCCAAAAGAAGTACAACCAACATGAGTCGAAGTTGTGATGGAGTCTCCCATGACACCATCTCCAGCAAGCAGTTACTCCTTTCCATCATGTCGTTTATTAGAAGTCTATGCTTGCAAGCATCTCTAAACGACGAAAACAACTCACCGTCAATTGTGTGCAAGTCCTCAAAACTTGTTGCACCTCTGACGTGAGCCAAAAGAACTCACAAAATAAATCCGCTCTCCTTCGGATGGATGGACAAATACATACATCCAATGGTTAGAATGGACTGTGCATTAATTCTACGGGTCCACATCTGCACTCTCTTGTTATAAACGTAAAATCGTAGAAAGTCTTGGTACAACAACTCTCGGGCCTCCGAATCGCCACTTCTATTCAACTCAAAAAAAAGCTTTCAAAGTGGTACTCGGATGACCTTCTACGACCTCTAAATCGGCTCCTTCATTAAAGTAAACCAACTCATGTCCATGAAAATGAACTGCTAATCGAGTCACAACTGGCTTACGAGCACCCATAGAAATTCCAAACAGTTGCCAGCAAGCCTCACTCGTTAGAAATATCGAACATTCAAAAATTGTTTTATCTCATTCACTGGACCAGCTATCTGGCCACCACCCTCCACAGCCTCTGCCGTAACTATTTCTTCAATAGTCCGGACGCCTTTCATTTGGAGTTTGTAGCCCTTCGTTTGGTCTAAAATGGGCTTATGGCTTGAAAATTAGGGATGTTTTGACTTTTGAACTATTTCTTCAAGCTGAAGAAATTCTCTCCTTCAAGTACTTTAGGGCCTCGGGTCCTTTTTAAAGTAAAATTTTTTAATGAAAATGAAGGGCAATCTGCATTTCAATGCCCTTCGAGCCTCGTCGAAAGCATCTTGGCCTTTGATCCATCGAGATTCAATTTTGACTGTTGATTTCTCACTCGATCATGACCATTGGTCCAAGCAAGCCCCAGCTCAGTTTGCCCTACTGATTCCAAGTCCACAGAGCCTTCGATTAGGAAATTTGGTTGAGAAATAGAGATTTTTAGCCAACTTGAAAAAGTGGCATTTTTTGTTTTTTTTTGGCAAGATTTTCTAGTTTCTCTAATGGTGGCCAGACTTTTGACAACAATCTAAGAATCTCTTCATGGCTACCCAACGACCTACTATGGCCAACTCTCAAGTCCTTATGGCATCCAAAACTGTGCACAGAGACGATGAAGTTATAGCCGCTTTTACGGAAAAACCGTAACCCTCGCTTGGTCTTTTCAAAGAATTGATTGCAAAATTTGTAGTTTGTGCCTATTTTCAGCCCTGTCTGTGATGATGCACACACATGCTAGAATAGCCAATATTGAGCTAGGCATGCCTCCGTATGCCTGAAACAGTGCACCGGTGCTCCACTTTTCACTCTCTGATCGCCATAAACCTCGAACTCCTAGAAACTGTTTTTCCAAGATGCTCTTCAACAACAACTTTGTGCTATGCACAATTTCTGCAATTCTCTCTGATACCAAGTTAAAATTTGCGTAAAACAGAAACACATATCAACATACACATAAAGACACTCATAAAGCACTCTCCAAAGCTCCACATAGCATAATTGTCCTTCAAAAAACACTATACATATATAACTTTTCTAGTGGCAATCCATGCATGATCAAGTTGCCGCTGACAGGATGCGTGTCTCATCGACTCCCTCGTCATGAGGGAAACTAGTCCTAGTTGACTGACTGAATACACAGTACAGTAACACAGTAAGTCTCTTTTATTTTAACTATAGCCAGAGGCGGAAGGCCCTTCGGACGATAAAAGGGCTGAGGAGGTATACCTTCCTCGTGGTGAAAACATTTTTTACTTTTTTTTTGTTGTAAATTTTTGCTACACACAGATTTTGAGTGACAGATGAGTGTTAAAAAAAAGATAATTTTTTCACATGAACCTTGCGTCTTAAAGGTGCATGTAAAACAAATTTGCTTAAGAAAAAATTGCACAAATTGCGCCGCCCAAAAAAACGCATCCATTTTCTTTAAAAAGGAAAAGAATAATCAAGGAAAATGATTTTCAGTGGCCTGGGGTTTCTCAAAAGTCGCACTAAACTAAAGATGAGTCTTTTTCAATGCACGTATTTGCCGTTCAGCCGATTTTAAGGCCGTTTTGGGCCATATATTATTTTGCATAATATAGGGCCTCAAAGTCATCTTTCTGTGTTTTTTCGCTTCCTGGGTGTGTGTGTGTGTCTCTGTGAGTGAGAGAGAGAGAGAGAGAGAGAGAGAGAGAGAGAGAGAGAGGTCATCTTCCTGTGTTTTTTCACTGCCTGGGTGCGCGCGAGAGAAAGCACACGGAGAGAGAGAGAGAGACAGAGAGAAAGAGAGAGAGAGATCGATCATCATACTTCTTGTAGCAGCTTTGGATACTTGCTCATGGAAGGAAACAATAGTCAACTTTGTCAAAGGAAGCAATGAATGATGCATAGATGGATGGATGCTTTCCATCGCTGGAGAAACCAAAAGAAAAAATTTGTTTTCCATTGTGGCTTGTATCCATTCTTCTCACAGTTTCTGTGTTGTGTGAATGCGTCATCTCTCAATCTCAATTGAATTGCAAGAATGAGCTGGTCAGGTGAGTGACCCGACGAACAAACTGGATATTAGCTCTGGCCACAACAAAATCTGAAAGCGCAGATCGGATAGAGTACGGATTATGATCATTCTTGAAACTAGAAAAATTTGGGCTGTTGAGGCGAAGAAACACTTGTGCGAAGCCCGCTCTGATCAAAACTTCAGCCCAAAATTAAAAGCACATATTATTTTGCTGCACAGTCTTTGCCTCTCCATGATAACGTCCAAGTTTTGTGAATCAGCAATCAAAACAAACTTGTACAATTTCCAATCTATATGTGAATGTTCACCAGAATGTTCACAGGTAGCCATTGGAGATTATTTTTAGAGAATATATGCCTTTGTGATATGAATCGACATCCTATCCGCTTGTAGCTCAATGAAGACATCCGCTTGTAGCTGAATGAAGACAATGATTATGGTGCTTGAAATACGATAACCAAACTCTACGATGGCATGGGAGTTCAAATCCAGTTGCTTCTAAAATTCAAGGGTCTCCTGCTCAGAGTGCCTCCGTTAAGGATGACCCTTGCACTCATAGCTATATGTGATATCACCATGCCTCCTATCCCAAGTTCCAGCCCAACTGGTCACCAAGACTCGGCACATTCCATGTGACAGTCTGATATTTTGTCATCTTTCTGTCTTTTTTCTGTGCTTGGGTGAAAGCGAGAGACATCCCAAAGAGAGAGAGAGAAAGAATTTGCGCACGAGAGAGAAAGTCACCAAGTGAAAAAAAAAAATTCGCTTAAAGGCCATTAAGTGAGGTAATGGTCCGACCATAAATAATTCTGTCTCGATGTTCGAGACCTCGTTGTGCTGTTGGGTTTCAAATTATTTATAATAATGACCCTCCGAATGACCATTACCTACTAACTACATAATGACCATTACCTACTAACTACATAATGGTGATCTACTGCATAATGGTGGATGGGCCATACCTTAAACCTGGACCAACCAGCTTTCAAAATTTTACCCTAGCACAGAATGTGATGTTTGATGGAGTGGAGGCAACCTTTTTGACGTGTGTTCCATGAATGAGAGAGAGAGAGAGAGAGAGAGAGAGAATCTATGGAAACGCCCATGGCGACAACGGGAGTGGAACTAGAGGAGGCGAAAACCGAGGTAGTTCGAGACGGGTTTGCAATTGAGTTACTTCATGCGGAAGATGAGTGTGAGCAACAAACATCATGATAATATAGTTGCCTTTATCTGGAAGACAATGTAGCCTTAAAATTTTAAATACATCCACAAGTGTGAGAGGACTGGGAAGGAAGTTGGCAATGGAATTGCTAGCTGCCAAGCCCGATATGCAAATGATCGGATGGTGTTACACAAATAAGCCCTCTTTGGTTTGTTTCTTGTTTAATTATGAGTGAATAATTCCAAATTAGTCTCATTCACAGATTCGCCTTCGTAAAATTAGGAAGCGATCGGAGTTCAATTTACTGGAAATGGCGTTGAGGATAGTTCCATTTCGAAATGCATTCTTGTGGAATTTTGCTGTTGGTATGGGCTTTTGGTTGATCTCTGTAGTATCTGCTGGAAAAGCACCCAGTTCGAAGTATCTGATTGGAGTGGGCAGCTATGATTTAACTGGCCCTGTAGCAGACGTGAATTTGATGGGATATGCAGATCCAGGTCAGAATGCAGCTGGTCTCCACTTCAGATTAAGATCTCGAGCGTTTATTGTGGCCGAGGAGGCGGCCGCAAAGTCTTCAGATAAGGGCAAACGTTTTGTGTTTGTGAATCTAGATGCGTGCATGGCATCACAGGGTGTTACATTGAAAGTGCTTTCTCGGCTCAAAGAGAGGTGATCCCTTCTAATCCTCTCACCCAATCCATAGCCGGCTTGATCATGTAGCAGTACTGGCAAGTGAAAAGTAAATGTCTCAAAGCTCCATTCCTCAAACTGGAACTTCGATTTGTTACATTTATTTGTTGCATTAATCTCATGGTCATGGACTTGCTGTGCAATATTTCCATATTGTTTATTTCCTTAATTAGGCACTTCGGTTTTGATAGTTTTAAAATCACCTTAAAATACTACTAGCCCCTTAAAATGAGTCTCTGAATTTGTTTATATATCTCTCTCGCAAAGATATATTGCCGTCCACTCAACATGATTGTAAGATAACCTTCCTGGGCTTTATGCCTTCTACCTGTGGCTTCTATATAACAACATCTTCTAGCTTTAGATTATATTAATGTTCGATATCTTTTTGTTTATTCAGGTTTGGAGGACTATACAATGAGAAGAATGTAGCCATAAGTGGCATCCACACACATTCAGGCCCTGGTGGATATTTGCAATATATCCTCTACATAATCACCTCGCTTGGTTTTGTTCGCCAGTCATTCAATGCTATTGTTGATGGAATAGAAAAGAGCATAATCCAGGCTCATGAAAACCTCAGGCTAGGTTCTCTGTATACGAATCAAGGTGATGTTTAACGTTAAAGGATTTTGGAGCCTCAGAATGAAATAAGTCATGACATGCAGTCACCAGATTGGAGTTTGAAGAGTACTGATTTTATTATGTTTCTTCACACCTCTTATGACCTCTAAGTAGCTGATGCAATTAGGTCATGGTAATTTATAGTTCTCTCTGTTTATACTGCTGTGAAACTTTATTCAGGCGATCTTTTTATGAAATGTTTTATTTGAAAATGCAGGTGAACTATTAGATGCTAATATTAACAGGAGTCCTAGCGCATACCTTAACAATCCACCAGAAGAGCGGCAACAATTCAAATACAATGTTGATAAGGATATGGTCCTGCTAAAATTTGTTGATGCTAAGTGGGGTGCAGTGGGGGCGCTAAATTGGTTTGCTGTGCATGGGACGTCTATGAATCGATCAAATTTGCTTGTAAGTGGGGACAATAAAGGAGCTGCATCACGTTTTATGGAAGATTGGTATGGACGGCAGACTGCTGGCACTCATCTACTCATTCCAGAGTCAAAGCCTGCCAGACTTGATGCAAGAAAATTTCAGATTATGCCAAGTCTTGTTTCGGTTCCAGGTGGGCACATTCATTTGCTTTTCTTCTTTGAATCATCCTTTGTATAGCCTATAATTGAAATAGAAAACTTGGTAGTCTGAACACAAACAGTAAAAGTGCGGTAATCACAATTCATGTGATAATCTTGCTGCCTATGAAATGCTCAAGCCTGCAACTTTTGTGTACTTAACTTGTTTCCATACGATTGTGAGTTTGAAGGATGCTAGATCCTTTCCTATAGTTTCTGGACTGTATTTTCAGGAAAGTTCTTGATTGGTAAATTTATCTGGAAAGATCTGGGATCAGTTGAGGGAACTCTTAATTATTTTGATCAAGTTTTAAGATGGACGGCTATTGATTCCTTGGGAATCTGTCAATCTGGGCATGTTAGCGACCATTTTGGTTCTCACTTTTTTTCACATTGATATCTCTGATGGAGTTCTTAGGAGCTTGAAGGGCTTGTGCTATGTATCGATTGCTTCCTAACTAGATCTTGCTATTGAACAAATTTGCCATACTGTCACATGGCTCTAAGCATAATTTTGGTTGTATATCTGAGTATTTTGGTATGCTTAGTGTGTGAGGAACGACTAGTGTTGATCCTCAATGACGATATTGTGCAGTTCATAGGGCTGTAGAGATTGGCGTAGGACTAAGAAGCGCAGGTGGGAAGCCAGCCAGCAGGTTCGCAAGTATTAATCATCGCGTCAGAAGTAGAATCAGATCATCTAGTGAGCCTCCTTTTGTGGCTGCTTTTGCACAAACCAATGAAGGGGATGTCTCACCCAATATATTAGGTGCTTTCTGTGAGGACACAGGCCAGCCCTGTGATTTCAATCACAGTACCTGTAATGGCAAAAATGAGCTTTGCGTCGGTCGGGGCCCAGGGTATGTTTATTTTGAGTGTTTCCTGTGACGAGGTTCATGTTGTCTGTTATGTGCTCCTCATACGGCATTTTTGAGTTGTGAAAGATGTATGTACCATTGGACGGTGTCATCAGCTAATTACCAAGCGTATCACCAGCTTGTTTTTTATTTACATGATAGAATTGAAAAACATTCACCTGCTTTATTCACTATCATGCAGCCACAACAGAAGGATTTATGTTTGTGAGGTTTGTTTGTTGGATCTTTTCTGGCAGGTATCCCGATCATTTTGCTAGTACAAAAATCATTGCACAACGCCAATTTAAGAAGGCAGTGGAACTATTTGAGAGTGCAAGAAAAATAATATCAGGGAAGGTTGACTACAGGCAGAAGTATGTTGATTTTTCTAGAGTTACAGTGACTCTGCCCCAAGATGTGGCCGGAAAATCTTCACAAAATGTTACTACATGCCCTGCTGCCGTGGGTTTCAGCTTTGCTGCTGGAACAACAGATGGACACGGAGCTTTTAACTTCGAGCAGGGCGATGATCATGTAAAGACTGGACCATTATCTTCCAGCTCTAGTTTCTTATCAGTGGTTGTGCTTTGTCCATGTCACTATGCTCCCAACTTGCAAAATTAACTGGACATTGTCAAGATTCAAATACATACATGCTGTTGACAAATATGATTTGGCAGAAAACTAGCTGTACAGAACATGCATCTCGACAGCCAAAACACTAGCTTTTTACAAAAAGATTTCTAACATTTCTTCTTACACATGACTTAGAGTCCCAAATGATAGGGTTAGAGCTTTTGAGCTTGTTTATGTAGATGAAGACCAGTCACCTACAAAACAGTAGGGTATCATTTCAAAAAGAGTACCTGATCGATAACTATATTTGTATCATGGATCCATGCATCAGGGAAATCTATTTTGGAGATTAGTTCGTTCAGCATTGAAGACACCCACTGCAGAACAAGCTGCCTGCCAGAAGCCCAAACCAATATTGATCGACACAGGAGAAATGTCTATACCATCCCCATGGGCGGTAAAAACTTGAATTATGTTTGAGCAATGGTATCAGATTATCTTGAATAAGCTTTCCTGACACATGTTACTGTTCGGATGGTCTTATGAAGAATTTTTGTAGGGTAAGTATTCGTATTTTAGTTCCAGTGGCCAAAGTAATCTTGAAACAGCTTTCTGAGAGCCATGTATACTACTTCTCAAAAACAAAATGTCATGTGCCATAAATAATGTGGCGAGGATGTTTTGATTGTTCTTATTACATTTGTGCTTATTTGATAATCCCGTGTACAAAGAAATCTTCTAGCATCATGATGTATATTGTTGTTGCACTGATATGCATTACACATGCCTCCTGACTTACATTAAGTAAATGTTTGTTCATTAGTTTATAATTTTCAGTTAAAGGAATTTGTTGCAGGCTTTTCGGTGTATTCAAACCTTAAAGGTTGGGTACCCATTTTGAAGACCTATTATCTCATGTCTTTTGTTAAGGATTTGTTATATCTATGTTACTGCCACTTTCCCAAATCTTCTTTTTGTGAATGTCTTTTCCTTTTTGCTTTGGTATGGTTTTGATGATTTTTACTTGATAGTGTTTACACACAAACGAATTCTTGACTAGCAGGTAGGACAATTTTGGGTTGATGTTCAGGAAGAAATTTCTGTAGACAAGTAATTTTAAAATTTTACATGTACAGCCATCTATCCTGCCAATTCAAATCTTGAGAATCGGTCAGTTTATCATCCTCGCAGTACCTGCAGGTATGGCTCAGTCTTCTGGATCAATTTCTTTTAGAGTTTTATGGTTGGGCTGTTATCCCAAATGAACTTTTGCCGAAGTTAGTCGTTTCAGGGCAGGCTACGTTCATGCAAGCCTGATCGCCGGAATTCTAGACTTGCCTGTTCAACCAATTTAGGAGAAATATGCACAATTGCTATGTGTGCGCAGTAACGAATAGAAATAGCATGCAAGAAACAACACCTTCTGAATTTGGCATGTAGAATCAGCAAATTCTTTTTAGCTTTACATTGCTTGGAGCATTTGCTTCTGCTATTATCTTAAAGAGTCTGTCTAACAATTTGCTTTTTGATATTGAATTTCTACTAGCAAAATCACATTCACTCCAATTCCTTACGAGTGTTACTCTGGCGAAATCATGCCGTTCGTCCACCCAAGTCTTTAGACGGCCAAGGATATACATGAAATGCATATTAACGTTTCATTCCTCCTGCTGTCTAATACCACCCAAGCCAAAGTCCGATCAAACATTAAGTTAGTGCTTTTATGGCAGAGTTTACTACTATGGCTGGAAGACGTCTCCGAGAAGCTGTCAAGGATACACTTATTGCAAAAGGAAAGGGAGAATATAATAAGGACACTATTGTAGTCATTGCAGGTCTGACAAATACATACTCGCAGTATGTCACCACTTATGAAGAATATCAGAACCAGCGATATGAGGTCAGTGCATCCATGATCACATGTTTTAATTTTAGACCAACAATGAAACTTTGCACTAACTTAAGGCGCCTTTGTTTGGGAGTCTTTTAAGAATTACGAATTTTTCAGCCTGATTGCGAGTATCTCCTTTTTATCTATTTTTTAAAATTCTGGTGGCATCACTGGAGCCTGCCGGATAAGTTCATAAGCAGAGACTGCTCAATTAGTGTTGATCATGGAGAGCTACAAAAAAAAGAAAGACCTGCATGCATAAGAAGGTATTTTATAACATTCTAAGGGATCCTTCTTTGAGGAAAGAAGACCGAGAATTGTGTTTTGCAACAACCCATGTAGCTCACATCAACTTTGTTTCCAATTTAAAGATTTACTGCTGTTTTCTTTGCAGGGTGCATCAACCTTATATGGACCCCACACGTTAAGTGCCTACGTTCAGGAGTTCAAAAAACTGGCTACAGCTCTTGCAGATGGCTCAGACGTGGAGGCTGGGCCTTCCCCTCCAGATCTGGTGGACCAGCAAATAGAGCTTTTACCAGGAGTAGTTGCTGACGGTACTCCTATAGGGATCAATTTTGGAGATTTGAAAAAGGATGTTCCAGAAAATGCTACTTACAAACTTGGGGATGTAGTTGAGGCTGTTTTTTGGTCAGGTTGTCCTAGAAATGATCTGTTCACTGAAGGAACATATGCATCCGTAAAAATCTTAAACATTAATAAAATCTGGACTCCAGCATATGATGATGATGATTGGAGTCTGCGCTTTTTGTGGGCTCGTCCCTTCTCTCTAAGTACCCAGAGCTTTGCTACCATAAGGTGGGAAATTCCTGAAACAGCTTCCCCTGGTATATACAGGCTCCAGCATTTTGGTGCATATAAGCACTTCCTTGGCTCCATAAAGCATTTCTCAGGAACTTCTAGTGCGTTTGTGGTCACCTGAGCACACAGAAGCTGGGGTGGGGTAAAGCTTGTGCACGATACAAAGAAAGCTCAGTACAACTTGGAAACTGGAATACTGCTGAAGAAAAGCCACGAAAAGGAAAGATATTATGATTTTGATCCATCAGATGCTTGTTGGCATAAGGCACTTTGGATTCACTGAAATGCAGTTTGCAAGATGTCAACAACAGTGTCTAGTGTCTGTGCCCTATGTCTTCTGCTTTATTTATATACTTGTTATTGATCACAAGATTTGCTTTGTGCCATAGCAACTTCCAATCTTTATCAATGTCATGCCATATAGGTCCCAAAAGTTCAGTATATTGTTATTGTCTATTATGGTTTGACAGCTTCATATAGTTGTTGCATCTGGATAAAAAGGACTAGGTAGCGAGCGTGAGCAGGCCCGCTACCGTGTGTAGCAGGTGGCCTTCACGCACCGAGCCACCCTGCTGCGAGGTGCGTTGAAGGCTGCCTGCTACAGGGTAGTTGGCCTGCCCACGCCTGCTAACGGGCATAGTTTGCCATTTGGGCCCTTCAACTGCCCTTCCGTTGACAGGTTGTTGCACTATGGCTCTGAACGTCTGTGTTCAGAGCCAATGAAAATGTGCCAGCTGTCCACTATCAACCCAAATGCAAATTATGGACAGCCCAAATGCAAATTATGGAACCTCACATATTTGTATAGTTAGTCTGATTGTAGTTTCATGTCGATCTTATGTTAAGTATAGGGGAAGGCCCCAGGGCGGGGGCCTTCCGCGTTTTGAGGCGCCCGAGGGCGGCAGGCCCCAGGGCGGGGGCCTTCCGTGTTTTGAGGTGCCCGAGGGCGCCTCCAAACGCGGAAGGCCCTCGCCCGTGGGCCTTCCCCTTCGTAAAGCAGTGTATCAAAATTTACCTCTTTTTACCACCACTGTTAATTTTACAAAACTGCCCTGTTTTCACTCGGCTGATTCACTTTTGCAGATTGATCGCCTGCCTAGATTAGATTTCCTTCCTGCAGGATGTAGCATGTTCTAGATTTTTACAGCACGTTGTAAAACTTTACGTTAAGTAACAAGTTTTTACAGCAGATGAAAACTTTTCTGAATTACCCACTGTATTGTTCTATTACCTCTGTGGTAAAACTGTTTGTCGAAAGGGACATGTCCCTCTGATATTTTTGGTTTCTTTGTGTAACGCCTTGCTATATAGAACTATCATATTCTGCCAGGTAAGGAGACTCTGAAATACACTGAAAATTTGAAACAATGCTTACGATATGTACAAGGTATTCATCACCCCTGACGGTTCCTTATGCAGCCTGAAAAATGTGAGACAAGCTTTGAGAGGCCATGTCGTAATGGATACCTTGTGACTAATATGCCCATTTTTTGAACAAATTATAAGTATACTATATGCACTTGTTTCCAAACTGAGGTGTTGCACTTTCTACTCTGCGTGTTCGTAAACAACCACGTGGCACGTCAGAGTGGGTCAGATCAACAGTCAAACCTGCTTACATCATGGCTTCGTAATGTAAAAGTCCAGGGTACCCATTAAGCAATTAAGGTGTCGCGGGCTGAGGACATT